>CAUYQG010055879.1:0-31494 GCA_963574415.1 Tarsius wallacei | reverse complement strand
ATACCAGAGAAAATTATTAGAGTGAATTCCAGTATATAAAAGGCTTTTTCAGCCGGGCTCGGTGGCTCAGCCTGTAATCTCACGCCTTGGGAGGCTGAGGTGAGTGGATTGCCTGAGCCCGCGGGTTCGAGACCCGCCTGGGCAACTTGGCGAGACCTCATCTCTACAATAAATCAAAAAATTAGCCGGGCATGGTAGCGCATGCCTGTAGTTCCAGCTACTTGGAAGACTGAGGCGGAAGGATCGCTGGAACCCAGCAGGTCGAGGCTGCGGTGGCTGGGAGCGGCCACTGCACTCCAGTCTGGGTGACGGAGTTAGACTCCAACTCAAAAAAAAAAAAAAAAAAAGTGGACAGAAGATATGAATAGACACTTCTCAAACAAGACATATGAGTAGCCAACAGATACATGAGAAACTAGTCAGCCTCACTAAGCATCAAAGATATACAAATCAAAACCACATTGAGATACCACCTAACCAGTCTGGATGACTATCATTAATAATTCAAAAAACAACAGATGCCAGAGAGGATGCAGAGAAGAAAAGGGAATGCTTCTACACTGTCAGGATTGTAAATTATTGCAACCTCTGTGGAAGACAGTGTGGTGATTTCCAAAAGTTCTAAAAATAGACTTTCTGTACAACCCAGTAATTTCCCTTCTGGCAATATACCTGGAAGAACTCAAATCATTCTACAGAAGAAATACCTGTGCACACGTTTATTGCAGCACTATCACAATAGGAAAACATGGAACCACCCATATTGCCCATCAAAAGTGGACTGGATTTTTAAAAATGTGGTACAGGTACGTGTATTATGCAGCCATAAAAAAGGATGAAATTATGGACTTCACAGCAACTTGGATGGATTTATTCTGTCATACTCAGTGATCTATCCCAGAAAAAAAGAACTAAGTATCACATGTTCTCACTCATAAGTGGATCCTGAACATTTATCATAATACTACAAGAAAAGGCTTGCTCTTTCATTTGTTTGTGTCATCTTTGATTTCTTTGAGAAGCATTTTGTAGTTCTTATTGTAAAGGTCTTTCACCTCTCTAGTTAGGTGGATGCCAAGGTATTTCATTTTTGTGTGCTAGTGGCTATTGTAAATGGGATTGTGCTTTATATTTGGTTCTCAGCCTGCTTGTTTTTGTATAGAAATGAGCATTGATTTTTTTTCACCTGAGGCTTAACCAAAGTCCTTTATCAGTCTGAGGAGGTTTTATTTACTGTCTCTCTAGGGTTTTGTAGGTATAGAATCATTTCATCTGCAAAGAGGGATTATTTAACTTCCTCTTTTCCTTTGGATATCTTTGATTTCCTACTCTTGTCTGATTGCTCTGGCTAGATTATTCACTACTAAGTTGAATGTGAAGGTTGAGAATGAGCATCCTTGTTTCTGTTCTTAGGGGGAATGCTTCCAACTTCTGTCCATTAAGTAAGATTTTGGCTGCAGTTTTGTCATAGATGGCTCTTATTGTTTTGTGTCAATCTGGCTAGAGGTCTGATGATTTTATTTATCCTACTGAAGAACCAGCTTCTTGTTGATCCTTTCTATCATATTTATGTCTTCTATATCCTGCTATTGTGACTTTGTCATAGTAATGTGAATTTTTGTGTTGAAATTAGGACTTAATTGTTCTTGCCTTTCCAGTTATCTTAGATGTAATGTTAGGCTGTTTACTCATGATCTCTCTGTTTTCTTGATAGATGTGCATTGCTATGAATTAGTGTGCAATTCTATGTATTTTCTTTCTATCACTGATTTCAGGGCATCCCAGAGATTTTGATAAGATGTGTCTTTTGTTTCTAGGAATATTTTTATTTCTGTCTTCATTTTTGTATTGACCCCAAATTCATTCAGCAGCATGTTGTTTAGTGTCCATGTCTTTGTGTGTTTTGGGGGGATCTTGTTGGTAGAAATTTTTATTTTTATGCCACTGTGATCAGAGAAGATGTTTGGAGTTATTTCAACCTTTTGAAATATGTTCATGGTTGATTTAAGCACAAGAGTGTGAGCAATCTTTGAGTGTGTTCCATGTGCTGATGAGTAGAATGTATACTCTGTACTTGTTCGTTGGAGTGTTCTGTAGATGTTTATTAGCTCCATTTTGTTGAATGTTGCATTAAGGTTGCAGATCTCTTTGTTGGTTTTTTGCCTTGATAATCTCTCTAGGCATGTTAGTAGGGTATTGAAGTCTCCAACTATGATTGTGTAGGTGTCTGTCCTCTTTTGGTTTATGTAACAATTGTTTTTATAAAGCCAAATGCTCTGTTTTGGGTGTATATATATTTTAGATGAATAGTTGTTGCTGGTGGATTGGGCCTTTTGTCATTATGTAGTGTTCTTCCATGTCTTTTTAAACTTTTATTGGTTTAAGCTTTGTTTTATCTGTTATAAGAATAGCTACTCTTGCTCCCTTTTGTTTTCCATTTGCCTAGAAGTTCATTTCCAGTCTTTTATCTCAAGACTGTGGGTGTCTTTTGCAGTGAGATGAGTTTCCTGGATTTCAGAATGGATCTTTCTTATATTGACCATCTCAGCCTTTGCTTTCTAGCTTGGGTGATCTTTGCTTCTAACTTTTCATGGTTTTGCTTAGCTATTTTAGCCATTCAATATTCAAATTTTTTTTGTCCATTCTTAGGAATCGATTGTTCTGGGTGGCTTCCATTGTTTGGGGATTGAGAGCAGCTTTTTTAGGTGATGTCTCTTTAAGGTTTTATGGGTTGCTGGTATTTATCCACTGCTTCTTCCTCATCTGTGATGAGCAACTCTTTTTTCTTTATCGTTATTCTTTAGATTTGTTGTTTTATAGCGAGATAAGTTTTGGTTTTCTAGGGCCTCTTCTGTCATTCAGTAAAGTGCACTCAGGGAAAGAGGTATTCACTTCTGTTCCACCATTCTTGCTGGGCAGCGCTCCACACTCAAAGTGGCTTTCTGTTGCAGTTTTCCCTGTGGTCAGACTGGTCAGATTGCCTTTGGACCCCTATTGTGAACACTATGCAGGGACTAGATAGAGGTATAGGCCCCTCCAGCTCCTGTTTGCAGCCCAGAAGACTTCCCACTGGGAAAAACTCTTTGGGTGACTTTTCCTGTCTCTCTCTTACCCGTACAAGTCTGTGCTCAACACTTGAAAAATAGCAAATTCCCTGCCATGGAGGGACTCACACTCTGGGCACTTGAGGCTGCTGGAAAAACCTTCCTGGTCTGGAGGGGGATGTTGGTTACCAGACACTGGTGGTAGGCACTGAGTCAGGCAGGTACTGTGAGCTGGGCGCTGGGCTCTGCTGGTGGAATTTGCCCACTCGGGGACTGACTGGCAGTTCAGAGCACAGATGTATTCCCTGCTCTGCATGAACTCCAGCCACTAGGCACTGTGCCATTACCAGGTCTCCTCCCACATGGGACCAACAACCCATGGCAGTTGGGAGGAAGAGAACCCAGATGGTGTCAGGATCACTCATTCCTTCTTTCACATAGGACAGGGCTGCAGTTTCTATTCCAGTCTGGCACATGATGGGGATGGAGCTCCTTGCTTTCAATATTGGCCATCTGGGCATTCTCCTCCTTGGTTCCTATGCATTTAAAGAGTCCTCCATCGGGTGCAGTGTGCTTTACCCATTCAAGACTGGTAAGGGTGCCTGCATTTATCAGCAATTGGATCTGTACTCTCTCTTCTACTTGGTGAAGGAGGCACAGGTTGGATACTCCCCAGTGACCCTCTTGGATCCCTCAGTCCTGTTCTTTTCTTTGTGGGAGACCTAATTATGAATTCAAACTCATTACTTTTTATTGGTGTATTCAAATCTTCTATTTCTTCTTGGTTCAGTTTGGTACATTGTGTCTAGAAATCTATCCATTTCCTCTAGGACTTTGAATTTATTGACACAGTTTTTTGTGGTCTCTAATTATTCTTTATGTTTCTATGTTATTCATTTCTACATCTCCTGTGTAATATGATTTTACTTATTTGGGTCTTCTCTGTTTCTTAATCTAGCTAATTATTTATCAATTTTCATTACTATTTTGAAAAACTAGCATTTATTTTGTTAATCTTTTGTGTTTTTTAATCTCAATTTTATTTATTTTTGCTCTGATCCTTATTATTAATTTTCCTTCTACTAATTTTGGATTTGATTTGTTCTTTTTTCCCTAGTTCCTTGAGATGCATCATTAGAGTGTTTATTTGAAATCATTCTAGTTTTTTATGTAGAATTTTTTTCAGTAAACTTCTCAGAATTCTTTCTCTGTGTCCCTAGGGTTTTGGTAATGTGGTACTTTTCATTTGTTTCAAGACATTTTAAAATTTCATTCTTAATTTTTTAAATTTACTTAATGGCCATTCGGGGACATATTGTTTAATTTCCATGTGTTTGTATAATTTTGAATGTTCTTGGTATTGATTTCTAGTTTTATTCTATTGTAGTCAAAGATATTTGGTATGATTTTGAGTTTTTTTCAAACTTATTGAGGCTTGTTTTGTGTTCTACCTGACAGAATATTCCATGCATTAATGAAAAATACATGTATTCTGTAGTTGTAGGTTAAATGTTCTGTAAATATTTGTTACATCTATATGGTCTATGGTGCAGTTTAAGTTCCATGTTTCTTTGTTGATTTTCTGTCTAGGTGATCTATCCAATACTAAGAGTGTAATGTTGAAATCCCTAAGCATTATTATTATTAGGGTTTATGTCTCCCTTTATATCTAATAGTATTTGCTTTCTGTATCCTCCTGCTCCAGTGTTGGGTACATATATATTTACAGTTGTTATATTCTCTTCAGAATTGATTTCTTTACTATTATATATTGTTGTTCTTTGTCCTTATTTAAAAGCTTTTGACTTGAAGTCTTTTATTTGATATAAGTGTAGGTACTCCTTCTCACTTTTGTTTTCCATTTTTATGGAATATCTTTTTTCATCCCTTCACTTTTAGTCTATGTGTATCATTACAGATGAGGTGAGTTTTTTCATAGGCAGCATATCATTGTATCTTATTTTTTATTTCATTCTGCTAGCTTATGTCTTTTAAACAGAAAATTTAATTCATTTAATTTCATGGTTATTATTGAAATATGGTTGTTTTGTATCTACTTTGTTCCTCATTCCTTTCTTTCTTTCTCATTGTTTGCTTTTGTGATTGGGTGGTTTTTTTATAGTAATTCAATTTGATTTCTTTCTCTTTCTCTTTCACATATCAGCTCTACCTGCAAGTTTTGTAATTTCATGGTGTTTATAATGGTGGTTCTCTTCTTTCACTTCAAGATGTAAGACTCCCTTGAATATTTCTTGTGAGGCTAGTCTAGTGGTGATGAATTTCTCTAAATTTTTTTTTTTCTATGAAATATTTCTCCTTCATTTCTGAGAGATAAACTTGCTGGGTATAATATTCTTGGCCAGCAGTTTTTTTTTTCTTTCAGTAATTTGAAAATATCATCCCATTTCTCCTGGCCTTTATGGTTTCTACTGAGTAATTTGCTATTCATCGAATGGGAATTTCATTGTATTTGATTTTCTTTAGCTGCTTTTAGAATTCTTTCTTTGGGTTTCACTTTTGATGATTTGACTATAATATACCTTGGAGATACCTGTTTGTATTGAATCAATTTTTAAAAAAGATGTTGGGTACAATTCAGGATTAGATATACAAGCGATAATCATACAAGTAAAGTTTGGTCCTCCCTTTGATCCCCATTTTGTCTGGTTTGAACTAGTACCCTTATTCATGTTATGTGTTCCCAACCTCCCCTTGCATTATACGGTTACTGCCAATTCTTTTCTTATAGTATTATGGTAAAAGCTCAGGGTCCACTTATGAGTGAGAACAAGAGGTACTAAGTTTTTTGTTTCTCAGCTAAATCATTGAGTATTATAGACTCTAAGTCCATCCAAGTTGCTGTGAAGTCCATAATTTTGTTCTTTTTTTATGGCTGTGTAATATTCTATCATGCATATGTACCACATTTCTTTCATCCAGTCCAGTTTTGATGGACAGCATGTTTGCTTCCATGTTTTTGCTACTGTAAATAGTGCTATAATGAGCATGCAGGTGCAGGTATTGGTTTTATAGAGTGATTTAAATTCCTTTGGGTATATTCCCAGAAGGGGGATTGCTGAGTCATATGGAAGGACAATTTCTAGTTCTTTTAGGAATTGTCACACTATTTTTCATAGAGGATTAACTAGTTTGCATTCCCACCAATAGTGTAGAAGCATTCTCTTTTCTCCGCATTCTCACCAGCATCTATTGTTTTTTGTTTTATTACTGATGGCCATTCTTACTGAAGTTAGTTGTCATCTCAATGTTGTTTTGCTTTGCATTTCTCTGATGATTAGTGAGGCTGAGCATTTTTTCATGTGTCTGTTGGTTGCCCATATGTCTTCTTTTGAGAATTGTCTATTCACATCTTTTGCCCACTTTTTAATGGGGCTGTTTGTTTTTTCCTTTTGACACATTTGAGTTCCTTGTGATTCCTGGATGTTAGGCCTTTGTCAGATACTCAGTTGGCAAATATTTCTTCCCCATTCTGTGGGCTGTCTCCCCACTCTTGATGGTTTCTTTTGCTTTGCAGAAGCTTTTCAGTTTGATGAGGTCCCACTTGTCTATCTTATCTCTTATGTCATTGGCTTTTTGGGTTTTGATCAGGAATTGGTTGCCTCTTGTGATTTCTGTAAGTTTGTCTCCTGCATTTTCTAAGATTCTTAAAGTTTGGGGTTTTACATTTATGTATTTGATCCATTTGGAGTTGATTTTTGTGTATGATGATAACTAGGATTCCTGTTTCATTTTTCTGCATGTAGTCAGCCAGTTTTACCAGCACCTTTGCTTAATAGATTATCCTCCCCTTTCATACAAGTAAAGTTTGTTCCTCCCTTTGGTCCCCACTTTGCCTGGTTTGAATTAGGTATCTTTATTAATGTTATGTGCTTCCCACCTCCCCATGGCATTTTCCAGCTACTGCCAATCCTTTGTGATTGTTGTTGGAGGCTTGGTTAAAGATGAGTTGGTTGAGAAATTGAGGTTTTGCTTCCAGAATATCCATCCTGTTCCACTGGTCTTTATGCTTGTTCTTGTACCAATATCAGGCTGTTTTGATTGTTGTAGCATTATAATAAAGTTAAAAGTCTAGAAGTGTGATACCTCCTGCTTTGTTACTTTTGCTAAGGATTGTTTTGGCTATTTGTTGTCATTTATGTTTCCATATTAATTTTTGTATTGTTGTTTTCAGGTCTGAGAAGAAGGATGTTGGTAATTTAATGAGTATTGTGTTGAATCTGTAGATTGCCTTTGGTAGGATGGACATCTTAACAATGTTGGTTCTTCCAAACCATTAGTATGGAATATTTTTCCATTTGTTTGTGTCATCTTTGACTTTTTTGTGAAGTGTCTTGTAGTTTTCATTATAAAGATCTTTCATTTCTCTGGATAGGAAAGTGCTGCAGTATTTCATTTTTTGTGTGTGACTATGACTATTGTGAATGGGACTATACTTTTTATTTGTTTCTCCGCCTATTTGTTGTTTGTCTGTAAGAATGCAACTTTCTTTTGCATGTTTACTTTGTACCCTGAGATTTTGACAAAGTCCTTTACAGTGCAAGGAGGTTTTTGACAAATTTTCTTGAATTTTCAAGGTATAGAATCATATTATCAGCAAAGGGGGATAACTTAACTTCTTTTCCTATTTGGGTACCATTGATTTCCTTCTCTTGCCTATGTTGAACAGGAGAGGTGAGAGTGGGCAGCCTTGTCTTGTTCTAGTTTTCAGTGGAAATGGTTCTAGTTAGTGTCCATTTAGCAATATGTTGGCTGTGAGTTTATCATAGATATCTCTTACTATTTTGAGGTATGTTCCCTCTATGCCTAGAAGGGTTTTTATCAAGAAGGGATGCTGGATTTTATTTTAATTTTATTTTTTTTGAGTTGGAGTCTCACTCTGTTGCCCAGGCTGGAGTGCAGTGGCACACTCACAGCCACCCCAGCGTCAACCTGTTGGTCTCTGGCGATTATTCCACCTCAGCCCTCCAAGTAGCCAGAACTACAGATGTATGCTACCATGCCCAGCTAACTTTTGATTTATTGTAGAGACAAGTTCTCGCCAAGTTGCCCCGGCTGGTCTTGAACCTACGGGCTCAGGCAATCCACTTGCCTTGTCCTCCTAAAGTGCTGGGATTACAGGCTGTGCCACCAAGCCCAGCCACTGAATTTTATTGAACGCGCTTTCTGCATCTAGTGGTATAATCATTTTTTAAAAACTTCTGTTGCTGTATTTAATTACATTTATGGTCTTGCAGATGTTGAACCAACCCTGCATCCTGGAGATGAAGCCTACTTGGTCATAGTTGATGATTTTTGGGATGTGTTGCTGAATCTTATTTGCTAGAACTTTGTTGGGAATTCTTCCATCTATGTTCATCAGGGATATTGGCCAGTAGTTCTCTTTCTTTGTTGAATATTTATCCAGTTTGGGTATCAGTGTGATGTTAGCTTCATAAAATGATTTGGGGAGAGTTCAGTCTTTCTCATTTGCCTGGAATACTTTTAATAGGATTGGCATCAGTTCTTCCTCATATGTTTTGTAGAATTCCACTGGAAATCCATCTAGTGCAGGGCTTTTTTTGTAGGTAGTTTTCTTATGATAGAGTCAATTTCCTGGCTTGTTACTGGTCTACTTAGGATCTCAATTTCTTCTTGTTTCAACTTTGGGAAGTTCTTTGATATTAGAAAGTCTTTCATTTCATTTAAGTTATTGAGTTTTTTTTCCATACAGATGTGCATAGAAACCTCTGATAATCATTTGTATTTCTTCAGGGTCTGTTGTGACTTGATCCTTTGTGTTTCTGATTGTGTTCATTTGAAGTTTTTCTCTCTTTTTCTTGGTCATTCTTGCTGGGGTTCCATCAATCTTATTCATCCTTTCAAAGAACCAGGTTTTTTTTGTTATTATTGATTTTTTTCTATTGTCCTTTAGTCTTCTGTATTTCAGCTTTTAATTTGGTGATCTGGATTCTAATGCTGAAGTTAGGGTTTTGTGGTCTTTCCTTTTCAGCTCCCTCAAGTGATTTGTTTGGCTGTCAACTTGTTCTCTTTCTATTTTCTTGATATGTATTCGTAGAGGCATAAATTCCCCTCTTAGTACTGATTTCATGACATCCCAGAGGTTTCGTAAGATGTTTCTTCATTTTAATTTCTATCCAGGGATCTTTTAATTTCTGTTTTGATGTCTATGTTGACCCAGGAGTTGTTCAGCATCATGCTGATAAGTGTTCATTTCTTTGTGGATCTTGGGGGAATTATATTGGTTGTGATATTTATTTATATTCCACTGTAGTCTGAGATGGTGCATGGCAGTATTTCAATCTTCTGAAATTTGTTTATGCTTGATTTATGGCCAAGGATGTGGTCGATCTTGGAGTACATTCTATATGGTGATGCTTAGAATGTATATTCTGTGGTTGTTGGGTGGAGTGCTCTGTAGGTGTGTACCCATCCATTTGGTGAAGCATCACGTTGATTTTCCAGATCTCTTTGTTGATTTTTTTGCCTTGATGATCTATCTATGGTTCTTAATTGGATATTTAAGTCCCTAGCTATGATAGTGTTAGAGTCAATATCTTTTTGTAGTTTACTTAGTAGCTGCTTTATAAAAGCTGGTGCTCCTTAGTTGCATGCATATAGGTTTAGGATGGATACTTCTTGTTGAAGGGTCCAACATTTCATCATGATGTAGTGTCTTCTTGTATCTTTTTAAATTTTTGATAGCTTAATGGTTGTTTTGTTTAATATTAAGATCATGACTCCTGCCTTCTTTTGTGATCCGTTCACCTGAAAATTTGTTTTCCATCCTCTAACTTTGAGTCTGTGGGCATCCTTTATAGTGAAATGAGTTTCCTGGAGGCAGCAAATTACTGGGCCATGTGTTTTTATCCAGTTTGCCATTGTATATCTTTTTAATGGTGTATTTAGTCCATTCATATTCAAGGTGATTATTGAAATGTACTTGTTTGCTCCTGACATAATGTTCTTCTAAGACTGTTTTATTTTCATTTAGCGTTCATATATGTGTATGTTTTCGTTTTTGTGGGTGTACTGTGTGTTCCGTTGCTTCTGTGTTTGTGATCTTGGGACGTATATGGTCTTTCTTGTGTTTCTTTCTTTTTCACTTGGTGGATGGAGCACCTGGGTTTCCTTGGTTGAGACTTGGGACAAGTTTCTCTGGTATATTTTCTTACAGTTACCGCTGCCAGCATCTGTTCTGGCACTGAAGGCTGCAGTAGCAGGTGGCACTGGCAGTGGGTGTTTCTCACCACTTTATTTCCTTTTTTTTTACCCAAGTAGTGCTGCAGAGATGGTGCCTGCCTCTGGGCCATAGAGTGTTCTGGGGTCCAAGCAGCCACCTCAGGGCAAGTGCCTAAGCAGAGACTATTTGGGGTTCTTTAGGCTTCCTGGGCTTGGATGTGAATTTCACTCCCAAGCCTTGGGATGTTTCCAGGTATTATTTTATTAATTATTTTTTCTTCATTTTGTTTTCTTCTCTTTTTGAAATGCCCATAATACAAATATTTGCTCATTTAATGGTTTTTCACAAATGCTGTAGGCTTTGTTAATTCTCTTAAAATTTAATTTAATTTTTTGTTTTTCTGTGTTATTTCAAAATACCTGTCTTCAAGTTATATAATTCTTTCTTCTAACTTGGCATGATGATGTTTTTGTGTATCCCCAAATAGTTGGGAGTCTGAGGTGGTAGAATGGGTCTTGGGTGTCAGTTTGGTGGGGTGCATTTTTCTTGGTTCTAGTGTAGTCTCTGTGTAGTTTCTCTGGCTGTAATCCACACTGGTGACATTTGCAAATGTCTTGGTAGCATTGGCTGAGAGACTTAGTGGGAATGGTGGTATGGCTTTGTCAGGGGTGGACTTGCTTAGTTCTTTCTCAGGTTGAGGGCATGTGAGTGCACATAGTGGGTTGGCCAAGTTGGGGTTTAGATTGCGAGAGTTGGGGCCACTGGGCTGTCACTCTGTCTGGAAGCAGTGTCTGGTGCACAGTTATTTGGTCAGCCTGGTGGCATGACTGCAAGGAGCAACCCATTAGGCTGATTTTTAGGCCTAGGATGTAGGTGTTCAACCTCTTGCCTGGCTGGGGATGTCCTTCCAAGTAGTGTTCTTTAGGGCCATTTTAGAGACAAGTGCAAGATTGTTTACCTGTTCTAGAGTCTTGTTTGCCAGGGAAAGCCCACAGATCTATTTTTCAAACCCAGAATGCAGGTACACTGGCTCCTTGCTATTCTGGGAGCATGTCTGCCTGCCAGGAGTGGCCTACAGAGCTGTGTTTTATTCCTGGGTACAGTTTCATGGCTAGTTGACTGGCCTGGAGGCATGCCTGCTAGTGTCAGGGCATGGGACTGTTTTTCAGGTCCTGATTGTGAGTTCAGGGCTATTAGGCAGCCCATGGGTATGCCTAGGTAGGGCACTGTGTGTCTGTTTCTCTGGTCCTGTGTACAGGTTCAGCCACTCTTCCACCCCAGGGGTGTACAAGCTGTTTGGAATCTCAGGGAGTTTTTCTGTTTTGAGGAAGGCATGCACAGGTTAGGCTGGCTCAGGGGTGAGATTACCGTGGACTGCCAGGCTGTTTCTTTGGGTGTAAGTGCAGTTGTAGGGTTTGGTTTCCCTGTTAGGCAGGACCAGAGTCACAGTTTATCCTTGGCCCAGGCTTCATGCAGCTTAGTTTGTGGTGTTCAGCCACCTGTGTGTGGTCTTCATGGAATAAAGATGGGTTCCTGGTGCTGGAGAGCTGTGGAATAAAAATGGGTTCCCAGTGCTGGAGAGCTGTAATAGCTACTGATCCTAAGAGCAGAGTGCATTCCAGAGGTGGCTCTGGCCTTAAGGTGGCTCCACGTTGCAGCAGATTGGCTCACAGGGAGTGGTTGGGAGGTGGGAATTGTACACCTTGTGCTCCTAATCTGAGCAATGCAGTTACATGAATTACCAGCTGCTCTTCAAACTGGGCTCAGGGCTTGCAAAGACTGGGTGAATCTCCTGTAGTAAGCATTAATGGTGTTTGTGGTGGCAGTATGGACTGGTGGGGATCTTCTGCATACCTATACCCTGTAAGACAAAATCCCTCCTGACTCTGGACAGTTCCAATCCAGGTGGAGCAGACAGGACTGCAGAGGCTGGGTGCCTCTACAATGCCTCTTGGACTTCTGATCACCACAGGTGCCTCTCTACTCCCCAAGAGCATTCAAGTGCTCTTCCTTTGACATTCCAGTCATATCTTAGCTGTTTTTTCATTGTATTGGTACTTTCTTGTGAAAGGGATGAGACCAGGTGTCTCTGGTCCGCCATCTTGTTACTGTCTCTCCTAAAATCTTTGTTAATTCTTTAGTTCAGTTCTCTGTCACTGCTAACTCTGATTTTCGTGATGTAATGTATTATATGTCTCATGAGTATCAATAATTAATAATCAATTGAGTTTCTATCTATAGAACCAAAGCTCTATCCTTTATTAATAAAGGTGATGAATTAACTATTTCACTTGACTTTTACAAATATTCAGATTTTTGAAGTAGATATTATAATATGACACTTGGCCTTATAACAGATTTCTTTTTTGCCTGGGATTAATAGAAAGAATAAAGAAAAAAACTGTGCTAATTCAATTTGTATGAACTATTGACCTATAAAATCATTTTTAATGTAAACTGTAGCTATTTTTCTGTAAAAGACAGAGCAGAATTTATTCATTTTATAGCACATATTTAGCACTTTGAGTGTACTTAGCAATCTACTGCATGCTGAGAATCCAAAGATCAAAAGACTATCACTGTTCTTAAAAGAGCTTATTGGAGAGAAGGACAAACATAGCTATACTGAAGTGTGATAATTGCAGTGATAGGTGCACACAGGGTAAAATATGAAGATAGAGGATGGACAGCTAACCATTAATATAAATTAGTGAGAGTTTTCTCAAGGAGTGCTCTAGCTACATTGTGTAAGACTTGGTGTTGGCCAGCACATGGAAGGTACTTGTAAGGAGGCCAGAGAAATGTCTGTGTTTTTTCTCTTGTCTTTTTTGAGAGCTACCAGGTTAATGACAAGAGAATAAGATGTATGTAGTGGCATGTGAAACAGACCTGTTAATTTTTATGATAATTTAGAAAAATGTGACAAAGTATATTGGTAAAGTTTCATTTTTAACATATGGAATATACATTAAGATCTGCTTATATTCTTGTGATGCCAAGAATTCATTTATTTCACTGCAAAAAATAAAAGACAATGCAAAAAAAAATGATCATGTAAAAATTAATTCTACTGAATACCTATCACTTGTGAAGAGCTTATTATTGGCGGATCTAAATTCTTTGAATTTTAAAAAGTACTTGTATTTGGCATTAGAGTTGTATTGCTTTCTTCTTTGCTTAAAACATATTGTTTCGTTATTATAACCTTGAAATGTGTTATTTTATGATTTGCTTATTTCAAGATTTCTTATGTTACTTGCTCATTTTTCTCTTGCCCACTATTATAAATAATGATGATTGGACTAACAATTATTTTGGATGTGTGATAAGCTTACACCCGATAGTTTGCTGACTAGCATGCCCTGTAAACAGAGAATGTTTTGTTTTATCAAAAAGCTGAGCTTTAGCAAGATTTCAAATGGGGAGAACTTCTACAAGGTGACATTTGAATAAGCATATCTTTATATAAAATACATTATATTTTGAGTCATTGCTGTTATACAAATTTAAGATAACCCTTCTTTGGCAAATAAAGATCAACAAATTCATGTACTTTAAAGACATATCTTGGGTCAAAAGATTATTTATTTATTGGAAATGGCTAATGAAATGTTACAATGATTTATGGTGTGCTGCAGTAAATTTTCATAATATAGTAATTTATCTTTCATAAGATAATGTACTGCCTGTCCAGTTCATTTACTGAGTAATAGTTACTTTAAATGTTCTATCAGCAGCTTTATTTTCTGTTTTTTTCTCTTCCTCTCAGATTTTTATCACGATGAGTTAGGAAGTAATAATTCATTTTAAATGACTTGTCTTTACTTTAGATAGTTCAGGAATATAGGTAGAATTGCTGTAAAGTGAAACATAATAATTAATCTGAAATATCTATGTTGAATTGTCTCCTGATGTTATTATCAAGAACTGTAAAAATGTTATGGCTTTTTTGTTATCAAAATATTTTTCAAACTAATATATTAAATCACAGTATGAAGTAGCATGTTTATTTTTATACTTAGACGCATTATCTATTAAGTTCCATCTCTGTTTCAAGTATTGTGCTAAATGGTGTAAAATATTCATTTTTATTCTAATAAACTTTAGCAAAATGTATTGATTGCCTACTATGTGTGCAGTACTCTGCTAGGTAATATGAGATCTATTGTCATAATGATAATTCATAAGACATTTACATTTTACCCAAGAGACAAATGTTGAGTGTTTACTATCTGAAATTTATTATGTTTATACACTTTACAAGTTTCTACGTGTATGACTCTCATTTTAAGTTTTCTAGGACAACTTGCACAACATAATTAGAATAAATACTGGGTATATTGTTAAAGATTGAGACAGAGAAACATTTTTCTCTACGCTAGCAGTCCATAATGTAAAAAAAGAGAATGATGTAGAATTTTGAAACCATTTCACATTTTAATATAATGTTAGTAACTTAGTATTTTAGAAAATAAATATGTTAACTTTTAAATTTAAATATTTAAATACCTCTATTTAAAATCAGCAGAATTTTGTAAAAATAATAACTTAGATAAAGAATATATCATTATTTTTAAATGCCATAAAATAACATATTTTAAAATTAAGTATGATAAAAATAAAATTTATAAATGTAGAACAGATTTTGGTTTCAAGCTACTTTTGAAATATTAGAGAATAAAGAATAGTTATGTGATATTTGCAACTTCAGTTAGTCAAATTTCAGGTTAAAGTGTCAGATTTTATTTTTCTTCTTGATATCTTTATTGATGAAGTTAGATGACATTAGTTTATTTAAAACCATTTGAAAGTTCAAATGTGTTAAGCTAAGAGAGAGGCAGTTATTCTTCTCTCAGCCCTTTTGCGAAGTCCTGTTATGAAGTCTTCACTTAGATTCTCTATAAAATTTGTTGATTGTATTTTCTGTTTTCACACAGTGCAGATAATGACAAATAATTTTAGATTCTTAGCCCTATAATTGATTAGACTGATAGTAGCAATAGTAGCAGCAGCAGCATTAGCAATATGTTAAGTTTTTAAAAAATGATCTTACCTCATTAGATAGATATTTATATCCTTATTCTATAGAAGAGGAAATTGAAGTTCACAAAGGCTAAACAAATGATGTGAATCATATAGCTAAACACAAAAATCCCTATATTTTAAAAATAGTTTTCTATTCTATGCCATTCTCCAAAATGTACTCTAATTGTTAATTATCCTTGGTACTAAAAGTCATTAGAAAGACAGTTTTATATATCTTAAAGTGTAATTATAAATAATGAATTTTTTGCTAAGGAATATGATGCAGTACTTTTACATCTAACTTTCTTTAAATACACCTTTTCCTATTGTTTACAGAAAGTATCACCTTGGGTTGGATTGCGCAAGATCAATATATCCTATTGGGGATGGGAAGACATGTCTCCTTTTACAAACACAACACTACAGTGGCTTCCTGGTGAACCAAATGATTCTGGGTTCTGTGCATACCTGGAAAGGGCTGCAGTAGCAGGCTTAAAAGCTAATCCTTGTACATCTATGGCAAATGGTCTTGTTTGTGAAAAACCCGTTGGTAAGTAGTCCAGCAAATTGACATTTCTTTAAAAATTTGTTTCCAATCCCTCTTCTTACTACCTCTTTGTAGGGCATTTTTATCCACATTCCCCACTTACCATTAGTGATCTTAAAATTTTATTGTTTTCTACAATTTTTATTTTTTGATTGAAATAGTGACATTATGAGCATATCATTGTACTTACTTACAGTATAGCAATAATCCATTCTTAATTCATTAGTCTTATACTTTTATCATAATAGTGTTTGAGATAAAGATTTGTCTTTAAGATTAATGATTAATTGAGACTCTTAGATCTTAGACAAATAGATCTTGTAGATCTATTATTTCAGTCATCAAGTGAAAAGAACATTTTTGTTATGTCTTTTGAAATGGATTTTTGTTAAGTGAGAGGAATATTGCATCCTTTTTTTCAAATATTATAATTTTTATTGTGGTAGGATATATATAACATAAAATTTATCATTGTAACCTTTTAAGTATACAATTCTGGGGCATTAAGTATATCTACACTGCTGACCAAACACAACCACCGTCTATCTCCAGAACTTAATTCATTTTGCAAAACTAAAACTCTGTACCCATTAAACAACACCTCACTATTTCCTTTCCCCCAAGACCCTGGTAACTACCATTTTACTTTCTGTCTCTATGTATTTGACTACTACTTTAGGACCCCATATAGTAGAATCATACAGCATATGTCCTTTGGTGCCTGGCTATTCCCTTAGCATAATATCTTCAGGATTTTTCCATATTGTAATATGTGCCAGAATTTCCTCTTTAAGACTGATTCATATTCCTTTATGTGTATATACCACATATTGTGTATTCATTCATTCATCAGTGGACACTTGGGTTGCTTCTACCTTTTGGCTGTGAATAATGCTGCTATGAATGTGGGTGTACAAACATCTGTTCAAGTTTTGCTTTCCCCTCTTTGGGATGTATAGCTAGAAGTGGAATTTCTAAATTATATGACAATTCTGTGTTTCAGTTTTTGAGGAATCACCATACTGTTTTCTGCAGAGCACCATTTTATATTCCTATCAGCAGTGTACAAACATTTCAGATTCTCCTTTATTTCCTTTTATTTTTAAATAATAGCCATGCTAATGAGTGTGAAAAATACTATACTTCATGGAAATATTTTATGGCAAGTTGTATTTTTATTGTTTATTTATATCAGAGATGTTCACTGACAGGACATTTGCTTTGTAAGATGTGGAATGTTTATGGTAAGATTGGGACTTGGAAAGTAAACAGTACTAGTGTATATATTAATCAACTAATGGATGTAAACACTATTGGTATAGATTACATATATATGATTTTTTTTTTACCTAAGACTGGTTTTGCTCTGTTACTTAGGCTGGAGTGTGGTGATGCAGTGATGTGACCTTGGCTCAATGTAGTTTCAACCTCCTGGGCTCAAGTGATACTCTCACCTCAGCCTCTGGAGTGGCAGAGACCAAAAGCAGACGTCACCATACCCAGCTAATTATTTTAAATTTTTGTGGAGACAAGGTCTTGCTGCTATGTTGCCCAGACTGATCTCAAGCTTTTGAACTCAAGCTATCCTTTTGCCTCAGGCTCCCAAAATGTTGGAATTGCAGGTGTGAGCCTCTGTGTTTGGCCTATAATTTTGAAATTGCACAACTTTATTTAATTTATAAAGAATCAAAAGTTTCAAAGGAATTACAAATCTTCAAATTTAATGTCATTTTATTTTTATTTACCTCACCATGTCATAATGCCACCCTCGACTTAATTAAAATGTTCTCTACACAGCAAAGCAAGCAAAATCAGTACACTTGTGTTAACACAAGTGTATGGATTAACACATCAAAATGAAGTTAACAAATGAAATAATTTTATTTCTTTATTTATTCCAGTTAGTCCAAATCAAAATGTGCGACCATGCAAAAAGCCATGCTCTCTAAGAACATCATGTTCCAACTGTACAAGCAATGGAATGGAGTGTATGTGGTGCAGCAGTACAAAACGTTGTGTTGACTCTAATGCTTATATAATCTCTTTTCCATATGGACAGTGTCTAGAGTGGCAAACTGCCACTTGCTCTCGTAAGTATTTATCTAGAGTGACTTTTCATTAAACTTAGACAGTAACATAAATCCCCTTTCTATGATAGAAAGATGAATTAAACATTTGAGGAAATTTTGAAAAATGAAAAAAAAATTCTATAGCTAGTTTTGAAACTGGTTAGTACTGTTAACCTCTGATTTATTTACATAATCATGTAAATTCCACTAAGTAGCTTACCCTTAATGTTAACATTTTGCTGCATTTTTGCTCCCTCTGCACCATGAACTCTGAGTATGTTTTGCAGATAACATAATACTTCATGAGTGTGTTCACCTCAAGGATCACCTATTTCTTTGTTGGGCTTCTACAGTATCTTTTAATCTGGTATAATTCCCATGTCTTTTTCTTACATGACTTTGATATTTTTGAAGAATCTACGCCAATTTTTTTCAGGTTTCCTCGCTGTTTTCTCATGATTAGTTAAGTAAAAATTTTTTGGCAAGAATATCTTATCAGCGTTGACATATCTGTTACAGGTGTATGATGGAGAGTCATGTCAACAGGCTAATACTGTACTTGCTGTGTGTTATGCTTCAGGAGAAAGATTGTGCCCCTTGCTGATCTCATGTTTATGAGGACTTTAAGATGCAAATACACCTCACTAAACCTTTGATATTGAGTACTGTGTGGTTGTGAGAGTGTCCTTGCTTGCAAAGACAAATTGCATCAGAATGTAGCTGCCAAGGGAATTGTATAATACTCTGGATAGCACTTGGTGGCCTTGTAGGAAGTTAAGATCAGATGAAGCTCCTTCTGATTGGGAAAAGGAGCAGGTACTGCTGTCAGTTAGCTTATTGCTAGCAGAGAATATGAATAATCTTTCCACAATCCATTCTCTGACCACGAAGCTCATGTAAAAACACACCTTTCCTTCAGGGACCTGAATCAATTGGTCTATTCAGATATGAAATAAGAAGGTAGAAAATGTCGTTTACTCCTGCTGCTCCCACCACCTGCTTCTCAATGTTGGTTGTATTTATTTAAGTCCCACTCATTGGGGTCTGTCCCTCCAGACTTTATGCCCATTTTGAGGGGAATAATGTGCTTTTCAGAGCTCGACATTTACCATTACACCATCATAGTTATCTACAGAATCATCTGAGATAAAGTTGGTGTCCAAGTTTAAATCCATCCAGAATTCCTTGGTTTGAACAAAGTAAAACATCAATCACTTGAAAAGTCCAGATGCAGTTAAAATGAGAAGAATATTTATTGTTGTTATTTAGTTCCCTACTTCTTAAAACCTGAGTGTCTAGGAAGCTTATGAGGACAGGGGGACCAGTAGTACTTAGTTTTTTGTTCGTTTAAAATTTTTCTCCCAATACTTAAACTACATAAGTGGAGTTTGAAATGAGTGAATCCAATAAACATGTTGATGTGTTTGTGTCAGGCCCCAAAGGAACTTCAGTTACAGTTCAGTCAAAGGAGACAAAATAATAGCCACTTGTAGTCCAGTATCTGTTAAATTCAGGCATATGTGTGGTTGAAAGGCATCAGTGAGATAGGGGAAGAAATGGTTTCAATCTCTATAAGGGATTTCTCTCCACGAGATCTTATCTCAATTCTAGTTCATTTCTCCCAATGATAGCCCTGAGTTTTCCATTATCATGAGCTTCTCTTCTTACCTCATCCTTACAACTTTTTAGGATCCATTCTTGGTTTCTGCATCAGTCTACTGGTTTCCCTCTCTTCCTATCTCCAGGAAGCAGTCAGTTGGAATTCTCCTAGAAGTGTGGGCCATAACACCATGTGTTCCTATAACTTCCCCAAGTATCTTCCAGATTGTCTTATTAGACCATTGGCTTTTTGGCATTTTCTCTATGGGAACAGCCACTGGCAACCTGCCTGTGATGAAATACAGACAACTGTTCCAGCAGCAACATACATTGTTTGCCACCCACTCATCCTTTTCTCATTTTTTTGAATTTTATTGTTTTTCCTCTGATAGGCAAGCTGTTTCAGTTAGCAGTCAGTAACTTCATAATTCTGAGATGCCTTTTAGCATTGTTTTGAGGCCTGTACATGTCCTTCTTGCTCCTGGGATCCAGTGGCCCTCAGACAACAGGGTCATTCAGTTGTTGCTAGTCCTTCTTTCTCATTTTCCCATTTAGAGGTAACCAGCTGTTTAAGGCAATGCAGGTGGAGACTCATTGGCTTTTTCAAGCCTTTCATCACTCCTAGGGAGGATGTCTCCTTCTCCTAGTGATCCATTCAAACACATATTTGATGCATAGTGGGCACCACTGTTGCTTGAAGAGCTGAGACAAAACCAGTAACACAGTACAGGTTGGAATCCCAGCTGCAGCTGCTGCGTACATTTGTTCCTCTAGGCTTTTGGTATCAGGTGGGAAGATAGGACTGAGATGAGCATGGCTGGTTACATTGTAGGGTGAGTTCCCTGTTGCTTTCTCTTTTTAGGGATTGTTATGAGGAATGGAAATGACTGGATCAAGTGTGTGGCAGTGGGCTATAAAGTAGCTTTGCTAACACAGAAAACATCTTGTAACTAGGAGCTTACTGCCTAGGGAAGTTGAACACCAGGGCTAGAGACTTGTGGGGTATTGAGACAGTTCTCAGCCTTTTCTGCTTTGGTAGTCCTATTTGTCTCTCCACAGTGTTCAGTGTAAGAAGCCAGATAGGCAAAGATTACATACTGTTTGACTCCATTTTGGTAAAGTTCAAAAATAGGCAAAACTTTGCTATATTGTTTAGGAACACATATTTAGATTGTAGTACTATAAAGTCAGGAAAGCAGTTTATTCTCGTAAGTGTCAATTAGTAGATCACACTGGGGGAAGTTTAGGGGTACTGACTGAGACAATGCTCGGGAAGAATGCTCCACTTATAGGCTGTGTGCAGGTGCAGAGTGTTCAAATTTACAATAATTTATTGGGGTCTCGTTTTTCTTTATGTAATTCTTTGTATGTGTGTTATGTTTCACAATAAAATTGCTAAAAGGTAGGGAAAGAGTTTGTGAAAGTCTCCATGCTCTTATAGTCTTAAGAACTTTTACAAAAATTATTTAGAATTCAGTCTAAGTTAGCTTTCTCACCTCACAAATCTTTCTTGTATTCAGTTTCGACCTGCTGGGTGCCAGCGATCCTTCTGCCTCAGCCTTCCAAGTAGCTGGAACTACAGATGCATGCTACCCCGCCTTGATAATTTTTCTGATTTATTGTAGAGACGAGGTCTTGCCAAGTTGCCCAGGCTCATCTCGAACTCGCAGGCTCAGGCAATCCACTTGCCTCGGCCTCCCAAAGTGCTGGGGTTGTAGACTGAGCTACCAAGCCAGGTCTAACTTTTTGCATTTCTAAAAGTGTACTTTTCATTTTTATTTGAATGATAAAATGATTGGATATGGAATTCTAACTATCTTTTTTCCTTGGAATGTTTTTAAACACGTTATGGATGAGAATTCTAATACCAATATAATTTTCATAATATCATAGGACATCTTTCCTCTGCCTTTGGGAACTTTTAATATTTTTTTCTTTATTATTGACATTCTCAAATTTTATAACTTGTTGTAACTCATTTTTCAGTTATTGATGTGGATTTTTAAAATGAAAAAAATTTTTTTTTTTAATTTTCTTATTGGAGAAAAGGATTCTCATTGGCTCTTTCGATCAGTAGTTTGTTTCTTCACCTGCTTAAATTACAAGGTCTTAAAGTATATATTTTCTTCTATTTACTGTTTTTGAAAAATCTTTAAATGGTTGTTGGAACTTTAGATATATTTCAGTATCCCTTAACTTTACTTGTGATTTCCAAACCTTTGTTTGCTAATATTCAGCTATTTTTCCTTTTTTTTGATTATTCTATTGGAGCTTTTTACATATTGTAGTTTTTTTTAGAACAGTGTAATTACACTATAAAAATTGTAACTGAGTTTTTTGAGAAGGTAAGTGAAATATAATTAGCTATTTATACACAGGTATGACTTTCACTTTTACCACTGACAAATCAAATAATGATAACTAAATACCACTAGTGGGGTTGCCAGGCACGCATAGGTATGTTCTCAATTCTACCTTTGTGTCTCTTGTTTTTGGTCTTTTGGTTCTTTTGTTTTCTTGATTGTTATATAGGCTTCATTGCCCCTTTTATAATTTGTTTTTTGAGCAGGTAGTCTAGATTGCTGTTTTTTTCTTCCCTTTAGTTCTTTTCTTTCTTTGTTCTGTCTATTGTTATGTTTGACTTTCCTGAAGCTACATATAGATCATTTGTGCTGATGATGTCCAACGCTACTATCACAGTTGTTTCTGTTCTATCATTTTTGTTTTGTTTTGTTTTAATATATGCCCTGTGCATCATGGTGGTAGCAGGGCATTGTACATTGTCTCAAGGAAGCCTTCTACTTCTGGAAGTAATAGCTACCACTACTTTGATACTATTTGTGAAAAACTAACTCCTCCATTATGGTTTTTTTTTTTTTTTTCTGAGTTGGAGTCTCACTCTGTCGCCCAGACTGGAGTGCAGTGGCCACTCCCGGCTACCGCAGCCTCGACCTGCTGGGCTCCGGTGATCATTCCGCCTCAGCCTTCCAAGTAGCTGGAACTACAGGCGCGTGCTACCACGCCCGGCTAATTTTTTGATTTATTGTAGAGATGAGGTCTCGCCAAGTTGCCCAGGCGGGTCTCGAACCTGTAGGCTCAGGCAATCCACTCACCTCAGCCTCCCAAGGCGCGGGATTACAGGCTGAGCCACCGAGCCTGGCTCTCTATTATGTTTAATTGTGTTCCATGTTTTTAACCAACAAACATTTATCGAGTAGTGAAAAACTGCCAGGAAAAAAACTAAGGGCTAGAGGTAAAGATGACATTCTTTCTCAAAATCCAAGTATTAAAAGTAGCTGAGTATTATCTTTTCATAGGTGTGAGCTTCAGGGAAATGGTTTTATCATGCTTGTGCCTTTAACTTTATATCTTTGTAGGATTAATTTTATGTACTAGATTTACATTATTATTTTCTATTGCATGTATCCTTTACATTTGATGGTGGTAAGTCTTTAAAATATTTTTATAGTTATCAACAAAATTTTGATTAAAACACTCTAAGTTTTACAATGCTTACAGAAAGTTGTCTCAATGGTCATTTGAGTTTTACTGGTAAATAGGACTTAAGGGAAACTTTTCTTTGGAAATGAGAAATAAGTGAATTTTTAAATATTCTTCAGCATTTTCCTCTTATAATATTGTGATATCAATGTTTAAAATTTACAGATTGAAGACAGGAAATATATTTTAAGACAAGTTTTACCTAATGGTTTCTGAGAAAGCTTTGTTAATAATTGGCAATATTAATAATTGATATATTTTAAGAAGTTAGATATTTTATTTTTAGAAATGAATTTCAGGGACATTATTTAAAGCAATAATAAGAGATTTAGTTCTTAATATGTAAAGGTTTAAATGCAATTAGAATGATATAGTAAAAATGGAATAACATGAAACTTGAGGATACAATATATGTCTTACAATTCTATATTTCCTTCAATATGTATAGGTTTATTTATAAGCTTGATTTAAACACTGCTTCTTTTGGCAATTAAGGAAGATAATTATTTTTTTAAATTTGATGACAATTTCTTACAGATTGATTTTTTCAATTCTTAACATTTCAGAAACCATACTGAATATTTTACAACTTGATTTTTTAAAAAGCCAAAAATAAATAAAGTAAAATGACAAGGATTACTTTAATTACCCATACATAGTCTTTATGCCATTCATAACTTTAGGGATGCATAAGCTTTCTTGTAATATTTTTTTCTGTAAGAAAAAAAGAAAAATTGTAATCTATCAGTTTTTCAGATACTATTAAATACTAAAGAATTACTTTTTGGTTACATTTTCAGCAGTGCACATTGCTTTTTACTCTTGAGCAAAAACAAAACTAATATTACCTTATTTAGCATTTTTATAGATAAAATGAAATTCAATAGCATGGAATGTTGCTCTGAGCATGACATTTTGTATGTTAGTATTAAGCCTAAAATCAAATAGGGAAACAGAGCTAAAAGATTAATAGTTTGTCATTCAGTCAGTGCAAAAACCCAAGATTTTTTAACCTAAGATTTCTCTAGCTGTTTGGAAAGCATTATCAGTGATGTTGTATTGAGAATAGTTTAGCTTTAATTTGTCTATAATATATCTTTAAAATATTTTAATAATTTTTTTCTTAAAAAGATAGCTCTAAAAGTTGCCTTTCCTAGGGAATACCTCTATACATTAGAAAACTAGATTTATTCTTAGTGAGACCCTGTAAAGATTTACTTTCTCATCAAATGTTATAAGATACAAATCATAACGATTGGACATAATTGGAATGCCAAGATTACATAACTAATTTGGTATTTTTTATTATTTCCTATTGATTGCATAGCGACCCAATATAGTTTTAAAGACAATTAGAATAAATCAGTCTACAATAATATGGTCTAACAGCAGTCATAGATATAAGAGAAATATTTCAAACCATGAAAACTAAGGAGGAGTATGGTAATATAGAAAACATTTGGTTATTTAAGAATCTTTTAAGTGGAATGTCATTTACCACTGCATAGTTGAATAAATGTAAGTTTCCAAAGGAAGATTTCTTATGTCAATGAATTATTTATCTACAAATTTAACATTAACCACTTGTGTTTGATGAGGGAAAGAGTATTCTCTTTTTTAAAAAATCTTATTAAGGAAATATAGATGATGTATATTCTCTACCTTCTTATATTTAATCTCTGAGCTGCTTGACACTCAAATAATTCACAGCTACAAATAATATTATAATTGAATTTTTTTATTCCGATATTCTGTGATTGCTGCACAGCCCACTCTATTGAGTTCCTGATATTCACTGAGAGAATCATGCCATTCTTGTTTACAATATTATGAGGAAAACTTTTGTTTCCAGCAGTGCTAAAACACTGAGTGGAAGCCAAGTAGTTAATACCAAGTAGCCTGCCAGAAATCTATCATTTTTTTCCTCTGGGAAAGACATCATTCATGTTTCCTTATATGTCTGTTACTATCTTCTATGGATAAACAATTCCCAAGATAAAGTATGGCATTTCTAGCAAACATCAGTAAAAGTAATTATCGAAAGCCTCAGCTTAATATAGGATGTTCTGATTGTGAATTAAAAATTTAAAACATGTTATAACAATGGCTATGAATAGAATGTTGGGCTATAATATCTGTTCCTCCTTGGTTGACATCACAGTATTATAAATTATAGGATGTGTTGAGTCTCACAGGTTATAGCTTAACCAGAAAAAAAAAAAACTGAGCTTCAGCAAGTGAGTCTTAGAGTGATATTTTTCAGCTCTAAATGTGAGAATGTGTGCTGCTGGTTGCCTGACTGAAGCAGAATATTAAGATTTTGTGTTTCCACTCAGCTAGACTCTTTGAATGAGATTGAATTTACTGATTACATAATAGCTGAATACTTTTATCTTGGATCCCTGAGTAGAGCATTGTCCATGACAGGCAGTCCAAATGGGGCCCAGCAATTTCAGGGAATGGGTACATATCACTTATACTGGGTATCTACAGACAGAATACACAGTATTTTTAATTGAAGGCCCTCACTTGGCACAAAAATGGCTAACATGGTTCTACATTGCAGACAATGATAAAGGTGGTCTGTAGGCCCCTGGATTAGCTTCCCAAAAGTTCTAGTATTGGAAAAATTCTTAGACGTGTTTAAGTACTGACTGCATTTTTCTCCATGTCATGGTTAACCACACCTTTTTCATCCCCACATCAGCCCATTTATCCCCTATTTGTTCATGATTTATGTTTTACTAACTTTGAGTAACTATTATCTCTTAAGTATTACTGCAGAAAATATTTATGTGAACTATAGATGAACTTTAACTGTCTTTTCTTAAGAATCATGTTTGTTTTTTCATTAGCCTACACTTCTGTTTGAATATGAAGTCAGGTAATATACTTGTTAATGTTCATATCATGCAGCTCAAAATTGTTCTGGATTGAGAACCTGTGGACAGTGTTTGGAACAGCCAGGATGTGGCTGGTGCAATGATCCTAGTAATACAGGAAGAGGACACTGCATTGAAGGGTCTTCACGGGGACCGATGAAGCTTGTTGGAATGCACAACAATGAGATGGTTCTTGACACCAATCTTTGCCCCAAAGAAAAGAACTATGAGTGGTCCTTTATCCAGTGTCCAGGTAATAAAAGTGTGATTAAAAACAATTTCAGTTTCTGCTTGAGTGAGCCAAGAAGGATTTTTCCTTTCTTGCAATAAAGAAAATTTAGATTTAGAAAAAAGGAACAATGGGAATGGGATTCAAATTTCAAAGATCAAAAAACTTCACTTTTTAGACAATATCCATCTCTTTTGTGCTGATGGTATTCTGTTTAGAATCATTAAATAGGCTAACCACATTAATGGAATATGGTGATTAGATTTGGTTTCATGCGAACTGTTAAGAAGAAAAAATATGGCTTTCATGCCAGTTTTCTACCTTGTAACAAAGACTATCATTTTTTTTACTGTTATAATATTATTATCTCTTACAATGCTCAAGTAAACTCAGAATATCCAGTCAAACTTCATGCTAGGTATGGAGATTTTCTGTATAATATGCATGATGGTGTTACCTGGCTTCATTTTAAAAGCTGTCATTGGAATTTACTGTCATTCAGTTTTGAAGATTATTTGATTTTTTAGGGACTTTCTTCATGGAAGGTCTGTATTTAACATTAAATAAACTCAACCTGCTTGAAAAATTAATTTATTGAATATATTTTTATTGAGTGTCTACTATGTTTTAGGTGCTAGAGACAAAACAGTTAAAAATTAGACTAAAATTACTGCATTCATGGAGCTAATAAGCTAGTTGAAATGAATAAAATTAATTACAGACACATATGTGCAATTAGATGGTGATAAGTGCTATTAAACAAAGGAAGGAAGAAAGAGAGATATGGCTCACTATTTAAAATAGGGCAATGAGAAAAGACCTGACTAAGAAATAACAATAAACACCTGATGTAGATGAAGGAATGAATCATGGGGATCTCTGGATAAGAAATATTCCAGAAAAGGTAACAGCCTGACAGAATAATTTGGTGAGGTAGTTTATTTGGGAGGTGATTCTAGGAGGTGTAAGTGAGGGAATGAAGAACATTCCAAAGAGAAGAAAGAAAAACCAATAACATATGCATTACTAAGCTGGCTACTACATTGGGAAATTGGTACTCAGACCTACTGGCAACTTATGTAGTATCATGTAGAAAGCTTCTCAGAGATGTCTCACCAAGAGACTGGGATGCTGGGGGATTTATCCACTAACTCTAATCCCCCATTGGTTGAGTGATGCCTTTGGATATTAACTCCCTTGTTTTTCTGAACTGTACCAACATGCCTGATCAGTAGCTTTCCTGGGCACCAATGAAAACTCTGAGGCAGAAAAGTAGGTTTCACAGAACATGCTTCAGATTAGTCACTGGCAATGTGAAGCACTGAAACCAGATGAACTGAGGTAACGTGGCATAGGGTGCAATAATACCAGCTACAAGACTGAAATACATAAAAGGCAATAAAAAGGAACAATTTTTTTATTCACACAACATAACTGAATCTTAAATGCATTTTGCTTGGTATAGAATAGCCAGAACCAAAAGCTACATGTTGTATTATTTCATTTATAAGACACTCAGAAACAGACAAAACTGTGAGGATAGAAAACAGATCAGTTATTTGCCAAAAGTAGGAGCAGGGATTGATTTCAAGGGGCATCACAATGGAATCTGGGTATGCAGCTGTTCTGTAGGCTAATGAGGTAGTTGATATATAACTCTACTATATTTCAAAATTTATACTGTATACCACCAAATCTGAACTTTACTGTATGCAGATTTAAAAACAAGCAAACCAGTATGTTGGAGAATCCCAGGGTAGAATGCAAATTTTGACAAATGAATCTAACTGTACTTTAGATGCTATAACTTCTCCAAAAATAAGAAGAAAAGAGGAACTGACCTAAGTAGCTTTAAAAAA
The DNA here is from genome assembly GCA_963574415.1 of Tarsius wallacei. NCBI lineage: Eukaryota > Metazoa > Chordata > Mammalia > Primates > Tarsiidae > Tarsius > Tarsius wallacei. The sequence continues at coordinate 3,538 of CAUYQG010055879.1, read as the reverse complement.
TAGTGTTTTGACTGGATACTATTAGGCTAAAGAAATAATAAAATCTTATACATACACATTGCATTCTGGTTGGTAAATTTTTCTCATAGGAACAGTTTAACAATTCTAACAATTATAGGTATACAAGATTTGAACAAATAAATAAATAAAGTATACATATGGGAGCCAAGTTTCCCACTGTTAGAGAAATAAGTTAAAAAATAAGCAAGAGGTGAAGGCTACAATAAACCCTGTGGTGCTTGATTAGAGTCTGAAGTAACAACACAAATTCATGTTTATTTAAATATACTTTGTCTTCCCTATCTGTGGGTTTTGCATTGGGGGATTCAGCAAATATGGGTAGAAAGTACAGTATTGGAGGGTGCAAAACTCATTGATATGCAGAGCTAACTTTGTATCATGGCTTTTGCAGGGCCAACTATGGGATTTGAGCATCACTGGATTTTTAGTATCCATGGGATTCCTGGGCCAATCCCCTGTAGATACAGAGGGATGACTGTATATATACACAGAAGTAAATACAGATATACGTGTATATGTGGGTTAGTATACACTTCTAGTCCTGCCAAGAGGACTTAGAAACCTTGACACTCACGTAGCCTTGAACACATCCCAGTGCACAGATTTTGGTTTCTGAATACCATTCTCCAGTGAAAGAAACTAGGGCTCTTTGGTGAAATTGCTGATTCTTGATATGGAGCAGGGAGAATACAAAATGAGTCTGGAGCATTTTTTAGTGCCAGAAAGTAAGAAAGTATGTGTTTGGGGTGGGGCAGAGAGAGAGGATGTGGTCATTTCAAAGGGACATAGAACCAACCTGAAAGAGCTCTTTATGGGTCAAATTTGGGCAACAAATCAATCATTATTGTATTTCTAATAATCCAAAGAAGAAATATATATCCGTGATTCTTACTTAAATAAATTCTTGAATAAATAATAAATAGGTGAGAATTGACAAAACATCCTTATAGAAAAATTCCAAGTAAGAAATGTAGAAGAAATAAAGATAAATCACCATTAAAACATCACAGTAACAATAGCTGTAGGAATGATTCTCTTAAGAGTGGTAAAACTAAGTGAGTGAATTTTTGAGGAGAAAAAAGTGATTTGTATAGTTTCAAAGTATTTTCCTCAAAAGTATTGATTACTTTGGTGTTTTTATCATGTGTAAACAAACTCTTTTTTTCATTCTTTTTCTTAGTTTAGTCAATCTTTTAAAATTTCTTTCCCTTTTATGTCCATTTCTAATCTTAATATTTGAATTTCTGATTTAGGGAATATATTTATATACTCAAATGCTGATTTGAACTGTTTTATAGTCTTCTGCTTCATGGTTTGTGTTTTACTGGGGAATTTGCATTAAGGTGTGTTTGATTTTCTGATTTTTTAAAATAATAACTCTGTATAGATTCATTTTTTAAAATTTTTCTGGCATTGGCATAGTTTATAAGAATCCATGGTTCTCGTTTATGTGAGAATAGCTAAATTTTGATGGTAGAGGTAAGGATTATGTGTCCCCTGAATTTCAGGGTTTAACTTATTTTTGGTCTTCTAATAATCTAACTTTTCTCCCATTTCTTAATCACCCAGTTGCCAAAAGGTACCCCTCTTTTTACTTTGTGCTTTTGTTCTTCTCTGAATCTATTCCACAAATTGATACATAAACCTGTGCCTACTTTTAAGTCTTTTTCTTTTTAGCAATTTTTATTTATTTTAAAGATGTGGGGTACAATTCAGGATTAGGCAGATAAGTAGTCATTGTACAAGTAACATTTGGAATTCCCTTTGCACCCCACTTTGCCTGGTTTGAGATCAGGTACCCTTATTAATGTTATATTGCCCCCTTGCTTACCTAATGTTCAGGGTCCATTGATGAGTGAGAATGTGTGGTACTCAGTTCTTTGTTTCTGTGAGAGATGACTGAGTATTATAGACTCTAAATTCATCCAAGCTGCTGCAAAGTCCATAATTTTGTCCATCTTTATGGCTTCATAATATTCATCATGTACATGTACCACATTTAAAAAAAATCCAGTCCAGTTTTCATGGGCAGCATGGTTGGTTTCATGTTTTTGCTATTGTGAATAATGCTGCAATAAACATGCATGTGCAGGTATCTTTTTTATAGAATGATTTGAGTTGCTCTGGGTATATTCCCAGAAGGGAGATTGCTGGGTCATATGGAAGGTTGATTTTTTTTAGATCTTTTAGAAATTGCCACACTGTTTTCCCCAAAGGATGTACTGGGTTACACTCCCTTTCACAGTGTGGAAGTGTTCCCTTTTCTCTGCATCCTCTCCAGCATCTGTTGCTCTTTAAATTATTGATGTTGGCCATCCTGACTGGAGTTAGGTGGTAACTCAGTGTGGTTTTAATTTGCATTTCTTTGATGATTAATGAGGCTGAGCATTTTTTCATGTTTCTGTTTTCTGTTTGTATGTCTTCTTTTGAGAAGTGCCCATTCATATATTTTGCCCACTTTTTAATAGGGTTGTTTGTTTTTTCCTTTTGGCATATTTGAGTTCCTTGTAGATCTTGTGATGTTAGGCCTTTTTCAGATATTCGGTTGACTAATTTTTTTTTTCCATTCTGTGGACTGTCTCACCACTTTCTTGATGGTTTCTTTTGCTTTTCAGAAACTTGTCAGTTTTATGAGGTCCTACTTGTCTATCTTATCTCTCATGACATCGGGATTTGGAATTTTGATCAGAAATTGGTTGCCTATTTCAATTTCCATGTGTGTCTCCTGCATTTTCTAAGATTCTTATAGTTAGATGTTTTATGTTTAGGTCTTTGATCCATTTAGAGTTGATTTTTGTGTATGGTGATAGGTAGAGGTCTTTTTTCAATCTTCTGCGAGTGGTCAGTAGTTTTCCCAGCACTATTTACTGAATAGGTTCTCCTCTCCCCAGTGGTTATTGGTGGAAGCTTAGTCAAAGATGAGATGGTTGACAAAATTGATGTTTTGCTTTTGGAACCTCTATCCTGTTCCATTGGTCTATATGTCTGTTCTTTTACAAATACCAGGCTGTTTTGGTTTAGGTAGTGTTATAATAAAGTTTAAAGTCCAAAAGTATGATGCCTCCTTTGTTTATTTTGCTAAGAATGTTTTAACGATAATGGTTAAACCATTTATCATTATATAGTGTCCTTCCATATCTTTTGAAACTTTTGATAGCTTAAAGGTTGTTTTGTCTGATATTAAGATCACAACTCCTGCTTTCTTTTGTATTCTGTTCATTTCAAAATTTGTTTTCATTTTCTAACTTTGAGTCTGAGGGCGTCCATCCATTCTGGTGAGATGTGTCTCCTGGAGGCAGCTATTGTTGAGTTATTTTTTTAATGCAGTTTGCCATTCCATGTCTTTTCAGTGGTGTATTTAGTCCATTCACATTCATGCTGATTATTGAAATGTGAGAGTTTTTCCTTGTCACTAAGCACTTATAGAGTTTCTTTTTTGTTGTTTATTTTTTTGTTGGTTTTCTTTTGAATTTTGTGTTGACATATGTGTGTTTTAAATTTTGCAGTCACAATATAT
>CAUYQG010055876.1:0-22228 GCA_963574415.1 Tarsius wallacei | reverse complement strand
CTGGGCAACATGGCGAGACCTCATCTCCACAATAAATCAAAAATTAGCCGGGTGTGGTAGTGCGCCCCTGTAGTTCCAGCTACTCTGAAGGCGGAGGCGGAAGGCTCGCCGGAGCCCAGCAGGTCGAGGCTGCGGTGGCCGAGAGCCGCCACTGCACTCCAGTCTGGGCGACAGAGTGAGACTCCAACTCAAAAAAAAAAAAAAAAAAATAGTGACTGAGATTTTTAATCACCTGTGAACTATTTCTCTCTTTCCCCTCTTTCTCAAGGAGGAAAGAATAACTGAAAAGCCAGGATCATGAAATCTTAACATGATCCATCCTATTCACTATATCTGCCGTCATCAGAGGAGTTTATTAAGTTATGGGTATGAGAATGGCTACAGTATAATAGTGAACTGGGAATCAAGGTTTCTGTGAGCCTTAACATACAGCAGTTATCAGCACTGTCTTCCTTCTATGCTTCTACAGTGTTTTGTTTTTGTTCTGAGTTGGGGTCGCCCTGTGTCATCAAGACTGGAGTGCTGTGGCATTGCTCACTGCAGTATTAACTTTTCCACCTCAGTCTCCTGAGTGGCTGGAACCACAGGTGTGCATCACAACATCTAACATCTGGCTTTCTTTTTTATTTTTGTGTAGGGATGAAGTCTCATTATGTTGCCTAGGCTGATCTCAAACTCCACGCTCAAGCAATTCTCCTGCCTCAGCCTCCCAAAGTGCTGGGGTTGCAGACATGAGCCACCACTCCTGGCCTTACTTTTTGACTTCTTGTGGTTAATTAAAAAGTAAAATGATAGTAACTTAACAAAATTTGAAAATTAAATATTTTTGTTATATATACAATATAAAATTATTATGAAGGACACTGAGTGAAAAGTAACTGGATTTTTCCTTTCAAAAAAATATTTACAGATATTCTATCAATTCAATTTTCGGAGTGGTTCTTAATCAAGGATACACTTCAGATTTACATGCTTCATTCCTAGACCCTCATTTTACACCCATTGATTTGGAAAAAGGAAGGAAGACAATCCTAGAAAAGCTGTGAAAATGTTTTTGGTACAAACTGCCAATAAAAAAATAAAAATAAATAAATTAAAAACACTGATATAAAAGAAGGAAATTAATGAGAAATGTGTCTCCTTAACAAGATAATGAAAAGACCCCAATTATCTGGTCAGCTCCCATTATGATGTTAGAATAAGTAGCAAAATCTTGACCATGAGACTGATTATGCTCCAGTTGATTAAAAAATTAGTGTATGGACAAAGTAGTATTTCTGTCAGGTGGAATGAGGGATGTAAACTATAAAATTCCTGTGACATCTGGCACTTTTACCACAATGTACTGTTACATAGTTCCAGAAGCCCGGTGTCACTGATTTAAGCATTGAAGTGTTTCATATTGGTGTTAAGGAAGTTTCAGGTCTTATATAGACGTGGAATCATTGGTTCAGGTTAATTCAAATATTTTTAGCTCTGTTCTGCCAGCAAATTTCAGTAGTGTGCTAGCTGTGGGTCACACGATGCATTGAGTGGTCTGGTGCAGAGACAGCATAGACATTTTTAGAGCATGAGGACATTTTATAGGTTTTATCTGCACTGATGTTTATGTTCTATAGGGTTTATAATATGGCTAACAATTTGAATCCCAAGTGCCATGATAGTTTATTTTAAATATATTTTTTCATTTGCTCCCAGGAATCTTCTATTATAGGTATTATTACCCCATCTTATACTTGAGGACACTGGAGTACAGATAAGACAGGGATCTTGACCAAAAAAAAGCAAAAAACACATTTTCGAAAAGGCAGGGCAATAATTTTGGTTGGTATTATTCACTATCCATCCTCTACCATCCTTGCTTGAAAATTGAGAGGTACTTGGCAACCAGACTAGATTTTCATTCAGTACTCTAGATTCTAATACTTGGGAAGCTGAAAGAGGTTCCAGAGTTTCTAACTCTCAGCTTGGCCCGAGTCTTGTGCTATGGGATCTGTTGTCTTAAGACGCTTTGGAATCAATGTATTTACTTAGCAGAAGGATTACTCAGCAGCAGGAGTTCCTATATTCTGAGACTCTAAATCTTTCTTCCAGGAATTCCTGGCTATAAAGGGTGAAAATCACTAAGGTGATTAGTTAAAAAGAAAACAAGAATAACTTTATCCCAACATTTGAAAGACTTTGGGAAAGAGCAAATATAACAGGACAACCTCTTATCTCATTGTTTATACACAACCTGCTCTCTTAAATAGTAACTTAGATGAAACAATAATAAAAATAATAAACCTCTTAGATTTCTAAACATCTGGTTATGTAGTGTAGTATTTATTAGCATTTTTGCTTCTTTCCATGTGATTACAAAAACATTGCCTGATTTCTTTAAGAAAAATGTATGTCTTTAAAGGTCAAGTGTTAAATGACTGATGGGGAAGATTCATGACCAATAGTCACTTTGTTTCTGGTATAAGAACTTGAAGAAAAACCTGGTTTCTAGACTGAAAAAAATATGACCTAAAGATGCTATAAATTCCTCACTACTTGGAATAATTGCTCATTTGTATAGCTGATTACTACATTGTCCAGAATATTAATCAATTGCCAGTTAAGGAATGACTCTGATTTGGCTTAGAATCCTGTGATCAAGAATGAAAAAAAAATACCTACTCATAACCAAACCCCCATGATCACTGCTGAAAACACATCAGAGTTTGTTTTAACATTATCTCTAAAATCAGGTTTTTAGAGTTTAAGTAAACCAAGTTATTTGATTTAGCAAATTCTGTGTTGTGTGTATTCCCAAGATCAGTTGGCATCCTGTGTTCTGTGACAAAGAAAAGTCTTTTGCAGAACTAGATCATGATTGGTGGGCAGGATTTGTATGGGAGATCTCAGAAAGTACAGATTAAGTAAATATATCACAATTTCTTTAACTTCATCAATGACAGCAAAATTCCTCTAGGCAGACTGTGACTTGCCTCCTGTTTCAGTTATAAATTGCTATGTATAAAAACAATCCAATATATAGTGTCATAAAGCTACACATTATTTTTCACAAAACTTTGAGTGGACTAGGAGGTTGTTTTTCTGTTCTCTCCTGAGGTTATAAGGTTTTTCAGTTAGTAGGTCTCTTGGAGGCTGAGCACAGCTAGGGTATGGCTGGACATCTCTTTCATGGTGGTTTCAAAGTCTTTCTTCCCACATGGTTATTAATCATTCAATAGCCCAGATAAGGTATTGATATAGTAGCAAGATTCAAAGGGGAAGTATCCCCCCAAAAACTAAACCTCTAGCTATTTAGCTTGCATTACACATTAGAATGCCCCATTAGCCAACACAAGTCACATGGCCAAGGCAAGAGTCAGTATGGAATGAGATTATGAAGGAAGAGAATACCAGGAAGCATGTATCTTGTAGGCCACCAGGTACTAGTCTAGCATACTTCTTGAGTGTATCTAATGCAAAAACATATCATTATCTTTGGGGCATAGAAAAAGAGGTGAAGATGGAAAAGAAAAAACAGGAAAAAAGTAGAGGTGGGAATGGGAGACAAGATGTTAAAATTAAAAATCAATATAGTTGTTTGCAAAGACTTTACTTTCAAAAGAACTTGTATCACAGAATAAAGGCTATTCAAATAATTTTGTAGAGTTGTACATCATTCCACACATACTCCAGACAGGAGCAATGATTTTTTTTGTTTTAAATATTTATTATATTTTTACTGAATTTGTAATAGAACATAGTGGGTAGAGGACTATTCTCTGGATCCAGACAGTATGAGTTTGAACTTGGACTTTGTTAAATGGTAGCTGCAAACCTTGAGCTGATTACTAAATCTTTCTGACATTGCCTTCTTCTTATATAATATGAGCTTAATTATTGTGCGTATTTTATGGTGGTGAGGTAAGGATCAAATGAGTTGGTAGATGTAAAGTGCTTAGCTATGTATTTTGTTATTACTGTCATCATCAATGTGGTTACTGATTTTTATACAATATTTTTACTCTGCTATACTGTTAGATGATACATGGGTTAGTCTATAGTTTCTCTCCAAATCCTTAGAATGACTCTATCTTGAAAGAGGTAACTCCCTAGAGAATATTGCACCAATGATACAAGGTACCTGCCTTACAAGATGCTTTAAGAAGGACTGGGAAAATATGCTTTATGAAAAACCAAAGATACATATTCTAGACTTTCTCTATTCATAACTAATGCTTGTTGATATTATGTAACACTTAGCATTCAGGCATAGAAATCATTTCTAAATGTATCTAAGGAAACATACAGTTTATTATTAAACACTAACTTCACTTTCATTTAATATGTGAAATTTTTAATGATGCATAGGTCAACTTTACACATTTATAGAAATAAACTCTTCTTCCAAGTCATTCTGAATAAAGGTTTAGAACTAAGAAAACAGAGATGGCAATGTCACCAGACTTCTAGGCAATTCAACTGACTCAGTAATATTATAAACTCTTTCTATAGCATTTCAGATAGAAGATTCTTATAATGTAATATAGGGTCTGGGTTTTACAGAAGAACATAATAAAATAAGAGAGTATATTTATTCAAAGTTTGTCATGTGTAGCCGTACTTATGCTCCAAGCTTTGTATGTGTCACATTGAAGACATTCTGTCCTAAGTGGTAGTCTTCTGTGTAGCTAATTGTGATCGATTATATTGGTGTTCACAAATCTTCATTCTCCTCTCTCTGTTGTGGAACATGTGGGGCTCATTCATATGGGGCTCAGTCTTGTGATGTGCTTTGACCAATGGAATGTAAGTGAACTCAGGGTGCCCCATGCTGCAGCAAAAGATTTAGTGTCACCATGTGGCTGAGAAAGGGAGTGTACCAGATCAGGACTATTTCTTCTGTCTGAATCTCACAATGAGTAGATACCTCAGCCAGCGTGGGCCAGCAGCTTGGATAACTTCAGCTGGTTTTCATTCTCATGCAGCATAAGCAATAAATAAATAGCTGTCATGAAAAGCTCTAAGATGTAAAAGTTGTTCTCAAGCACTGTTACCTAAATCTTGGCTGAAATACTTAGTTCCCCCGTGTGGATGATTCAGAACTGCATCGTGTCTCTGAGCTGCTTCTCTTTGAACAATGGCTCTGAGTTACAGCAGTTTTAACTTTTCTCCCAAGTAACCAAAGAGGAAAGATTCTACCCATGGTCTAGAACAGACTTTTCCCAATGACAGCATGTTTAGAATATATTAAGAATTCTTACTTAACACTGAGAAGACAATCCAATTTTTAAAGCAATGACCAAAAAAAAGAATATAAATGCAACAAAAGAAGATATTCAGATGATAAAATCTTCAACATTATTAATAATCAGCAGAGAAATCAGGAAATATAACTTAAAATCACACTGAGATATGACTAGAGACCAACTTGAATAGCAAAAACAATTAAAATCTCCCGAAATGGCCAAGAAGTATTTTTAATTATTTAAATTTGGCCTAACCACCTTTATATGTAGCAAACTGTGATCTAACTTAATATGTAAACATACTATAACCTAACTTGAGAGTGTATTCCTGCAACAAGTAGACAAGTCTTGGCCATTCTTAGTAGCGTAGCTTTCAGCCAATCACAGGCTGCAAGCTGCTCAGACATGTCCAAATAAGGCAAATGTCAAGCTGTAACCAATTAAGCTATTCTTATATGTCACTTACATTTACTGTCTATAAATACTGCCTGCTAACATTGTTGGGTAGAATATTCTGAACTTTCACTGGCTCAGTTCATAAATAATCTTTTTGCTCAAATAAACTCTGCTGTATTTAATTTGGCTAAACAAGGCTGATGTCAGTTGTGGGATCCAAAGAAGACCTTCAGCAACTTCCAGGAGCATAGAGTGACTAAGAAAAAGTACTTTTTAGGTTTCATTGTGCCCATTAATTTCTCACAGAAACTGGGATGTGGGTGAATTCTCTAAGCTCCACAGATTTCTGTCCCTAGTCCACCAAGTTTCTTTAAGAAATTCATAGAATGGAGTGAATCTAGGATTGGATTGAATCTGATAATTAACTGAATTGAACCAATTGAGAGGCCTCTAGTCAGTATCTTTTTGGTAGTTGGTTTGTCTCAATCCAGGGACTTCACCTTCTGGGATTCTAGCTAATTTTATGGTTAAGAATTATGAGACCAGAACTTGTGCATTTTTAAAAAGATTAGTTAGCCATACTAGAGACAACTAAAAATTAAAATGACCATATTGTGGAAGTTTCAAATTAGATATATCTAAATTAAACAATTGATGACAATCAGATCTTTCACAATCTAGAACCCATTTTGGAAATGACATTAGAGAAAGACTGTCCTTGAACTCCATTGGAAAAGTTCCTATCAAGTTCTTCTCACCACTGCACTGCAGTAAAACTTCAGGACTCTAAACCTTGGGTCTAAATCTCACAACTCAGGAAGACCCCTCCAGACTCCTATAACTGTATACTGGTTGGAGACCTTAAGGTGAAGCTGACAAGGGAATATTTTCCCCAGAAGCAGACAGCATCTTAGGCAGGGACAACTTTCTCAAGATTACAGATCAAAACATCTTTGCCATCATGAAAGTTGTAATTTTTTGTCTACTATTTACCACTGTTCTAATCCCTTCCTTTTCTTTACAGAAAAATCTATGGGACCATAAGTTGTGAAAACTTTTGTAAAGACTTATGTTCTAGCAAGAAACCAGAACAATCACTGAATTTGTGGCCTAATGCTCAAACATTAGGAAGCGATTCCACTATTGTCAATGTCTCTCAGTTTTTCCCAAAGGAAAAGTCAAAAGCTATCCTTGATATTCTAGACATCATTGCTACTTCATTGCCAACACTTTCTGGAAACAGGACCAAGACCTTTCTAACTAATAACCTAATAGCTACTAAATATAGAAACTTGTCTGAAAGATGCCTACTAAAAGTATATTGTGCTTGCAGGCATCACTTACTCAAGATATGGGGACTATGTCTGTGGATATGAGTAATTTCTTATATTATGTCACTGGATTAAATCCTGTAAGGTGCTTTTCCACTAGATGTGATTATGCACCATTACAGCATGCTATAAACAAACCACAAAAAATATATATTTCCCACTTGATTTTGTTCAGGAGCTATGCACACATATAGGAGAAAAACAAAACCTAACTGCTGCTCAAACACCCCTAGGCAACCAACCACCTTTTCCAGGCCCTGAGGGACTGTATTGGATCTGCAAAGAATTGTCTTACTCTGTTCTGTCTCTTTGCTTATTCAGCTTCTGCTACTAAGCCTGGCTCACTCCTGCCTTCCAAATATCTTTCCCTGAAAGTATCCATAATGCTTTCCATGATCAGAGGCAAAGCAGTCAATAACCAAAATTAACACCAACTTCAAAATAGATAAAGATAAATTAGTTTCCACTGAGGAAACAGTCCACTGGAGTTCTTTGGAACTCATGCTTGGCTGTAGCAGTTTTCCAGAGGAATGGGCAGACAATTGCAACATTTGGAAGGAAGGAAAAGTCACAACATTTAAAATGTTAGCTTTAAATAATTTTAAAATACAATTGTAACAATCCTATTTCCAGAGCCCTAGCCTGTAACAGTTCAATGTCCTCATACTCACAGTTGGATAGCAGGTTGGTAATGCCCATATCAGGCTTTTAGACACACTCCTTCTGTCTTTGACCATTCTCCAAGTCTCTAACTATCAGGTGGTCTGGCATAACCATTTGAAGTTCAGCCATTAGGTAGATAAAATCTTGGATTTTGTAACCAGTCATACTTCCCAGGTGTTCAGACAACTGAAAAGAGGCCATTTTGGTTATGTGAGAACATTTATTTTTTAAAAGACTTAAAAACTTGCATTAAGAAACCTTCTTCGCCAGGCTCGGTGGCTCAGCCTGTAATCCCATGCCTTGGGAGGCGAGGTGAGTGGAATGCCTGAGCTCGCTGGTTCAAGACCTGCCTGGGCAACTTGGTGAGACCTCATCTCTACACTAAATCAAAAAATTAGCCGGGCGTGGTAGCGCCCGCCTGTAGTTCCAGCTACTTGGAAGGCTGAGGCGGAAGGATCGCCAGAGCCCAGCAGCTCGAGGCTGCGGTGGCCGGGAGTGGCCAATGCATTCCAGTCTGGGCAAGAAAAAAAAAAAAAAGAACGAAATCTTCTTTTGTAGTTGAGTTGAGCTAAACTTAGAAGCTGCTTGAATTTTAAACTACACATTTTTCCTTTCCTCCCACTGTTCTCGGAAGGTTCATTCTTCTCCCTTGACCCAGCCTTGCTCAACTGTTCTAAAAAGCCAATCTTATCTAATAAGCCATTACTGGTGCTGGAGAAGAAACAGCCAGTTATGCCAGACCACCTGATAGTTAGGAGACTTGCAGAATAGTCAAAAACTGGAAGGAGTGTGTCTAAAAACCTGGTATGGGCATTACCCACCTCCTATCCATCTGTGAGTATGAAGACATTGGACTGTTACAGGCTGGAGCTCTGGAAATAGGATTGTTACAATTGTATTTTAAAACTATTTAAAGCTATCATTTTAAATGTTGTGGCTTTTCTTTCCTTCCAAATGTTGCAACTGTGTCTTCCTTCCTCTGGAAAACTGCAAAAGAACATGTCGTAAATTCTAGAATGTTATCTAAAAATGTCAGCATGGCCAGGGACTTCAAGTCACATCAGTGGCCACTACTAATGTGAACGTGATCGGAAGAACTTGAGTCATGCTAAAATTGCACGTAGGTGTCTTAATCTTAACTTGGGGTGAGTGAAGGGCTACGAATTTTAGGTGTAAATGCTGAAATAAGTTTGCGTTGCACTGAGTGGGTTTTGGGTAATTATGATAACCCATCTCCCTGTAACCTGGTTGCAGAAATTAATCCTCTTTTCTCCCAGATTCTGCCTCTCATCTTTGGTCATAAAACAGAAGCTATTTCTGAAGTAGTTGAGAATATTTATGTTCAATAAAAACATTTAGTGGATGATGCAAATTTAGATTTCTTCTTTGCCCATGCTGGGTGATACAGAACAAAGCTGAATGTTGCACTTATATTTTCCCTGATTTTACGTTTACTGAATAATTAGTTTAAAAGGTGGCTGATATGGCTGTTTCTCTAGATACTACCACCAATACATGTTAAAAATTTCTCAAGATAAAGGAACACGTCATATGTTTACAGGAGCAGCTAACATTGATTTGCTAGCATCCTGAATAGTGCATGCTGGGCTTAGATATTCTAAGATTTTCTAATTTTTATGTTTCTTTCAAGTAGATCAAAGCAGCTAATCTTTCAGCCAATCACAGACTGAAAACTGTTTAGACATGTTCAAATAAGGAAAGTGCCAAACTATAACCAGTCAGGCTATTTATGTAAATCAATTCTTTTTTCTATATTTACTACCTGTTGATGTTACTGGGAGGAACTCTCTTAACTTTTATGGGTCCAGTATGCTTCCCAATTCATGAATTATCACTTTGCTCAAATAAACTGCTAAATTAAATTTGTTTAAAGTTTTTCTTTTAACATATAGAACAACTGAAATTCTCATAGATTGCTGGTGGTATTGTAAAACAAACATCAGTTTGACAGTTTCTTATAAACATAAAGTTACCATACAACCTAACAATTTTACTCCTAATCTATTTACTTAAAAACGCTAAAAATATATGTTCACTATCTTGGGAACGGACCACCTGAGACTCAATCTCCCACTACTACACAATATGTTCATGTAACGAATATAAATAAATTTAAATATAAATTTAAAAATAAAAAATAAATAAATATAAAAGTGGCATTCAGACTCCAGAGGATTTGATCCTTAACCCCAATACTCATGTGAAAACTCATGAAGAGATAAATGGGTAGGTAGGAGACATAAAAATGAATTGAGATAATGTGTGAAGACACAGCATAGTGCCTAGTATAGGATATGCAGGAGACAAGTTCAACCTGAATTACATCACAGTAGATTTATTCAGAATAGTGGCAAGTTGCAAACTACCCAAATGCCCATCAACAGGTAAATGAATAAACAATGTGTGTTATATTCATATGGTGAAATACCACTCAGCAACACAGAGCAACAAGCACTGATAGATGAAATGACACAGCTGTATCTCAAAAACCTTGAGCTCAGTTTAAAAAAAGACAAAAAGACTACTTATTGTATGATTTCATTTATATAAAAATCCAAAGTAGGAAAAGCTAATCTTTAGTGACAGAAAGTAGAGAATTGATTTTCTGGGTCTGAAGCTGGGCCTCCTGACTACAAGAGGCATAAGGATTCCCTTTGGGATAATAGAAATAGTTTATTTTGGTGGCAGTTAATACATATTCACAAATTTGTCCACAGGTGCATTTGATGATATGTAAATTATACTATAATAAGATAATTTAAACATAAAATAAAATAATGTGGTTTACAAAAAAACTGAAATACCCCAAACTGAAATTGCAGTCACTAACTCCTAAATTTGTTTGCTACATGACATTAACTAGGATTAATCCTTCCTATGAATTTGTTGACTGTGCTTTTCAATGATTCTAAATAAGTGAAAATGTCTGCTTCTATATCCTCCTTTACCTTCCACTTCCGCTTTTTCCTTTTGACATTAACTAGGTTTTACCTAGATATCTCCTGCAATAAATTATGTTTTCCTATTTGGTGAAGGCTAAGAAAGACTCATTTAGATCCCTCTTTGCCAGCTCAACTCTGACAATCAGTAAGGTAAACAATGTAGCCATTTTCCTGGTGTCTAGAACTTCCTACTGCTAAGCAGCATACTTAATATCCCCATTTTTATTGAAAGTCTGAGAAATGCAAACCAAGTTTGATGTCAAGTAAAAGTTCTATTTTTTTAATATCAGAAATCTAGTCTAATTCATACCTAAATTATGTCACATATGAATGACTTAAAAATGCTTTTAAATTTTTAATTTTGATAAAGGTATTTTGTGTCACATGACAAATTCATGAATTATCATATCTAATTTTTTAGCTAGCATTCTAAAATAATAACATTATATTAGTAGAAATAAGCAAAAAAATTGAAGACAGAATTCTAAGTGGTGCAAATTATATTTTTATAAAACCAGAAATCTCACTGAAACCTATAGAGTGCATAAGGACTGCAATGTAAAATCCCAGGTGATTGTGTTTGTACACTTACACTTGATATTTATAGACAGGCCAAGAGAACTGAGACATTATTTTCATGTGGCAACAACATTATTCTTGTTTTCTGGCACAAAAACACCTAAAAGTAATAAAAACATTTTCAACCACAAGGCAAAATTGATGTTATTTTATTCATCTGTGTGCTGAAAACTGTTGATTGCTCATATTGATTGGAGAAGAGTTTACTGTTTTAGATAAAAGCAAGTTATCAGAATTGGTTATAGAAAAAGTTTGTAAAGATGTAAAGTCAGTGAAAACAAAGCCATGAGTAGAAGTCACTAAGATCATAGTGAGAGAGACAAGTATATGAATGGGGTCTATGTGAAGATATTATTTGATTAAAAAATGAAGGGGAGAAAAAAATACAATTGGCAATGGAGGAAATGAAACTTAGAGGGCTAATTCAGACTTAACTGCTTATATTGCACACACAGTAGGCACCAAAATAGGGCATCCTTCCTATGGTAAAAAGAATTTGAATAATGTAAACTGTTATTGGAGCTGAAGCCTGGAACCACCTGTCTGAGTGGCTTCACTTTAGAGAAGGAAGAAGGTAGAAGAAATTTGGGAGGGATTTATACTATATGCAAAGAGGGTAAAGCAATCTAGGGAAATAATATTAGTATAAAAATGGATTAAATTGAGCACATACACTCAAGAAAGTGTATAATTACTGTTGACTTCATGCTTCCGCTTCTGATTTTGGTGAAGTCACTGAAAACAATAAATTACATAGCTAGATAGTCACTGTTGGGTATTGAATAGTGATCACCCAAATGATATAGACATTATAAATCACAGAATCTAAACTTAATGGAAATAATTATCTTTGCAGACGCATTTAAGATAAGGATCTTCAAATGAGATCATCCTGGATTAGGGTGGACTCCAAATTCAAAGACAATTATACTTATAAGAGAGAAAAAAAGAAGGTACATAGAGATACCCAGAAAGACACAGAGAGAAAGGCCATGTGATGGTGGTGGCAGAAATTGAGGTGATGCAGCTACAAGCAGTTAAATACTAGGGATTGCTGGTAACCACTAAGAGAGGCACGGATCAGATTCTACCTCAGAACCTGTGACAGACTAACTTCTGACTTTCAGAACTCTGTCAGAATAATTTCTGTTTTAAGCCACCAAGTTTGGGGTAATTTTTATTGCAATTCTAAAAAACCAATACATTCATTTTGTCATTCTTCTGTTTATCTGTACCACCTTATGGATGGACTTATGAGAAAATGTGGGTGTTCCATCTCCTTATGCCACGCATGAGCTGTTCCTTACTGTCAGCAAGGAGATTTAGATCATTCACTTGTTAGAATAAAAGAGAGACAGCAGATAAATTTGATCACTCCACACCATACTGTTGTAAAAACAAAGGACCATTTAAATTAAAGGAAAAATTCAGAGAAGTGACAGCCATCTATATAGCAACAACAACCATACAATGAATTATTAAAACAGTTTTCAATTGGAGACAAGGTACTAGAGCAGACAAACACAAAATCAAGCACCTACATTCAAATTCTCCTTCTTCCACTTATAGCTGAAGAACTTAGAGAAAATCTCTTAATGTTCCAATGTCTCACTTTTTTTCTCTGTAAAATATGAATGGTGATTGCATCTCCCTTACAGAGTTGTAAAAATTACAAGAATCATGTGAATACATGTAAAGATTTGGTCAGAGAATGAAAATAAGAAATATTTGATGAATCTTCATTGCCGTGTTGTAGTAGGAGGAAGTGATGGTCTTGCTTTTATTGAGATTGCTACTAATTAGGCTGGTCAATGTCTTCTAAGTAACAACTTTAATTTGCATTAAAAGTCTTAATGTAATTATGGAGCTTTCCAAGCAGCCCATTTGAGTTCTTGTGTGTAATTGCAGTCTTTACCAAATACACTCCACCTTTTGGACTTTTTCAATTAATAGTTAATGAGACTGTGATCCCAGAAGCTGTATTGAAGATGTAGTCAAAACATATAGCAGCACAGAGCAATCTGGTGAAATCAGCAGAGTTGATAATGGTCATTGTGACTTCATTTCTTTGAAAATTTTCAATGTTTCTAAATATTTGCTGACTCAGTAACTCATAATTCTACTTCTAAAATGATTTTTAGCTTTTAGAATTAAAAGCACTAAAACCATCTGTCAATGAAAATTTTAACTTACACTATATGCAGATTAATAAAAAACAAATAGTAAAAAATATATTTCCTCTCCCACTGCTTTTAAAGGTGTGTATGAGAAAAAATTATCTAAATTATCTTGAGTGAGTAAGTCTATATATAAGACACCATTAGGTTTGGTGGTTCATACCTCTAATCCCACGCTCTGGGAGGAAGAGGTGAGAGGATTGCTTGAGGCCAGGAATTCTTGACCAGCCTAGGCAATATAGCATGACCTTGTCTCTACAAGATATATTTTAAAAATTAGCTGGGCATGATGGTGTGTGTCTGTAGGAGGCTCAGGTGGGAGGGTGGCTTGAGCCCAGGAGTTGGAGGCTGTAGTGAGCTATGACTCTGCCATTGCAAGCTTGCCAGGGAGATAGAGTGAAATTTCATTTTTTTAAAAATGGGTATAGAAAGGAAGAATATATGACTAATGAAATAATGAACTTACAGACAGAGCAAAATTACTAGCTCTCTTCATCAATAAATGCAGAAAATTGTACAGATAATTGATAATCTATTTTATAAAACGTTTTCTTGCAAACACAATGCAGCTAATAGGATGTCAAGTCTCTAGTTTGATATACAGCATATTATAATTTTAAAAGCAGTGCTATTATTAAAAAATTCATTTTCTGTAATAGTCAAATAAACTTTCAAAGGAAAAACAAATATGCATTAAAAATATTCCCACTGGGCTTTGCTCTTCTAATGGAAATGCTAAATACTATAACAAGAAATGTTTGCTAATTAAAAGCCATTTTTAAGCTTTCAATTTCATTGTTTTTCATATTTAAATCAGTGGGAAGATGAAAAAAATCAAACAATATTTTTAAAGGGAGAAACTAAAAAAACCATATTTAAGACATGCTACTGTTAATTTGATGTTCAATTATTTATTTATTTTTCAAATGGAAATTGGATCACATTTGCATAGATACATACTGTTAAAAATAAAATTTTAAGGTCCTAGTTTATTTGCTTTTTTGTGTGTAATTAAAGCTGAGGTAGCTTGCACTGCAAAACGTTGGTTAAACTTCCTAGATAATGCCAGTATACGGTTGAGAAATGATTCTAGTCTTCATACTCATTGTTTAAAACATCTTTCAATTCCAGTAGCTCCTAACACTTCATCTATTCCTTTGTTTTTTAAAAAATTATAACTGAGAATCTGATTTCTTCTCGATGATGAGTGTTCTGAGTCTACTGAGTGTAAAACAACAAACATGAAGTTGGTGATCAATTGGACAAAGTGGTTTACTGGATTTGTTACCAGCTTGTGTGAAGTCATTCCTTACAAAAATCAAAAGGAAACCAGAGCTCTGATAAATTATTTATGAATTGGACATAATACCTACTCTATTCACTTCACATACTTATGATAGGATAAAGTAGGAAAAAATGTATGTGCTAGTACTTTGCAAGCTGATATGTGAAAAACAAACATGAGGTAATAATAATGCTACTCTTCCTGAAATGAATAAATGCATTTATAAGTCAGGGTTCAATCAGGAAAATGGAAACCGACTTAAGTATTTCTTTTTTTTTTGAGTTGGAGTCTTACTCTGTTGCCCAGACTGGAGTGCAGTGTCCACTCCCGGCCACCGCAGCCTCGACCTGCTGGGCTCCGGGGATCCTTCCGCCTCAGCCTTCCAAGTAGCCGGAACTCCAGGAGCGCGCTAATACGCCCGACTGATTTTTTGATTTTTATTGTAGAGATGAGGTCTCGCCAAGTTGCCCAGGTGGGTCTCAAACCCGCGGGCTGAGGCAATCCACTCACCTCAGCCTCCCAAAGTGCGTGATTACAGGCTGAGCCACCGAGCCCGGCCGACTTGAACATTTTAAGAGAAGGATTTAAAACAGAGTATTAGAGGGTTGAGGCTTATTGAAGGATGGGGTTGAGGGGAGTCAGGAAAGCTGCCGGTGGTTCCAGAGGCCAAGGAGGTACAGGAATCTGAGGAAACTACTGGTTTTAATTTCAAATGCCAGTAGGAGCAGAGTTGTTATTTTTCTGGAAGACACTTGGAATCCCTTGGCCAACCCTCTGCTCTGCTCTTAACTGGTAGACCTGCCTGCTTCTGCTTTGGGAGCAAAGATAGCATCTGCTTCTTTTCTACCATATTCCCAATGAAAGTGCCTCTCATTGACAGAATCTAACCCTAGACCCAAGGATTCCGGAAAATGTAGTTCTTGGGTTTCCAGACCCCAACCAAGAAGGGAGTAGAGTGAGGAAAACGGTGCTGTATTAATATCAGACAAAATGGTACACAAATATCAAACTAAATTATAAATTAATGATAGTGTTACTAGCACACATCCGCAGATAAAGAAGGATTCATGGGTGCTTTGCTCCTCAGAATTACATTGATTGTAGAGATAATGTGATATGCTAACTTTGCTTAAAATTAACCAATGTTCTGAGAGTTTGTGTGCCATTGTCCCTTGTACTGAGGTGTGATTGAACTCATAGGTAGATACCACTGGAAGCAATGGGCCAACGCAGAAGATTGCACCAAACTATGAATGGAGACTGAAGAGCTTGCTAAAACAGCTAATGTATTTCTGCAAAATTCTCAGCAAACAGGCATATTCTTGGACATAAATTCATGATCATCAATAGGTTCCAGTTTGAAATCTGGGCCCATAGCTTCTGATTGATGCCAGTCATAATGGTATCTGTGAGTTTACTGGGACTTGGCTCACTTTTATTAAAAACAACAATAATGACGGAAACTAGTAGCTAATATGAGCTGCAGACTTAGAAGGCCTCAGGCAGTTCAGTATATATTAAGAGAACAGACTCTAAAGTCAGGGTGCTTTAATTTAAAGCCTAATTTTAAAAAATACTAATAGTGTGCCACCTGTCGTTTCTTAACATTTAAATGCCTTAATTTTCTCATCTATTAAATGGAATAAAAGCATCACCTGCTGCATAAGATTGTTGTGGGAATTAAGCAGGTTATTACATATTATATACTTAGAACAGGATTTTAGCTATTTCTAGGGTATGCTGTCTTTTTGCACTTAATTATATGAGGGAGTACCTAAAAAACCTAGAATTTATTTATAAAAATATTGTGTATTTATTATTATGTATTTAAACTTCAGTCTTCAAATACTCTCCATTTGATGCAATACACCTATCAAGATGCTTTTTCCGCTGCTCAGTATAGTTTTCGAACTTGTCAATTGATGCTTTTTAGTGTTTCTGCCGTTTTTTGTTTCACCTCTTCTACATCAGCAAGCCATTTCCTTTTGAGGACTTTTTTTCATAGGGAAACAAATGAACACAAAAAATGTTACTCAGGGCAAGATAGGGCAAATAAGGAGGATGGGGCACAGAGGACATGCTTTTTTGCATCAAAAAAACTACTGAACACTCAGCAAGGCATGGACAGATGTGCTTATAAATCACTCATCATGAAATAGGCAAACACATTGAAAGAATCTCGAAAAAAAATTAGCTGAGGCTGAACACAGCCTCTCACAACAACACTAGCTGGTATACTGATGCCAATGGGTTCCTAGTATACTTACCTAACAGGGGAAGTCTGTACTACAAGGACCCATCCTCCAAAGACTAATTCCGGGCTTTTTTGGATTTTGCTCATACTTAAGAGGATACCATAGGAGCTGTAGTCACTATTGGGTAGACTTGTACCACCATAATACATGACAAAATGCAATTCAGGTTAAACTTGTCTCCTGCCTATCCTATACCAGGCACTATGCTGTGTCTCACACATTATCTCATTCATTTTTATGTCTCCCATCTACCCATTTATCTCTTAATGTGTTTTCACATGAGTATTGTGGTTAAGGAACAAATGCTTTGGAGTCAGAATACCATTTCTATTTTTTTTATTTTTCAATTTATTTTCAATTTATTTGTATTCTTTACATGAACATATTGTGTAGTGGTGGGTGATTAAGTCTCAGGTGGGCCATTCCTCAGATAGTGAACATTAAGTTTCTGAACCTTAGCCGGCCTCCCACTTTCCCCTCCCTCCTTATTGATGTCCCCAGTGTTGACTATTTCCTTCTTTGTGACCATTTATCTTCCACATATGAGTGAGAACATGCAGCATTTGATTTTCTGTTTCTGAGTCAGTTCCGTTAGGATGATGATCTCCAGTCCCACTCATGTTACTGCAAAGGACATGATTTCATTCTTTTTTATGGCTGCATAGTATTCCATGGTGTATATATACTTTATTTCATTATCCACTGATAGGCATGTGGGTTGATTCCACATCTTTGCAATTGTGACTTTTAAGCCAGTGAACATGTGAGTGCAGAGGGTAGATAAATAGTAGTGGGATTGCTGAGTCAAGTGGTAGATCTGCTTTTAGTTCTTTGAGTCACCTCCATACAGCTTTCCATAGAGGTTGTACTAATTTGTACTCCCACCAACAGTGTATAAGCATTCCCTTTTCACTGCATCTGTACCTGCACCTATTGCTGTTTTATTTTTTAATAATGACTGTTCTGACTGGTGTAAGGTGGTATGTCATTATGATTTAAATTTGCATTTTTTCTGATTATGAGTGATGTTGAACATTTTTTCATATGTTTGTTGGCCATTTGTATATTTTATTTTGAGAGATGTCTATTCATGTCATTTGCTCACTTTTCAATAGGGTTATTTGCTTTTTTCTTGCTGATTTGTTAGAGTTCTTTGTAGATTATGAATATTAGTCCTTTATCAGATATATAGTTTGCAATATCGTCTTCCATTTTGTAGGTTGCCTATTTGCTCTACTGATTATTTCTTTGTCTGTGAATGAAGTCCCATGTATTTATTTTTGTTTTAGCTGCATTTGCTTTTGGGATTTTAGTCATAAATTCTTTATCTAGGCCAATGTCCAGAAGAGGTTTTCTTCTAGGTTTCAGGTCTGACATTTAAGTATTTAATCCATCTTGAGTTCATTTTTTTGTTTACGGGGAGAGATAGGGCTCAAGTTTCATTTTTTTGTTTACGGGGAGAGATAGGGCTCAAGTTTCATTTTTCTGCATGTAGTTAACCAATTTCCCAGCACCATTTGTTGAATAGGGTGTCCTTTTCCCAATGTATGTTTTGTCTGCTTTGTCAAAGATCAGTTGGTTGTAGGTATTTGGGTTTATTTCTGGATTCTCTATTCTGTTCCATTGGTCCATGTGTCTGCTCTTGTACAGTACCATGCTGTTTTCATTACTACAGCTTTGTAGTATAATTTGAAGTCAGATAATGTTAAGCCTTCAGCTTGTTCTTTTTGCTGAGGATTGCTTTGGCTATTCTGCTTCTTTTTTTGGTTTCATATGAATTTTAGGATTTTTTTTTTCTAATTCTGTTTAGATCCCAACTCTAGTACTTGTCATCTGTGTGACTCTATACAAGTTCCTTAACCTCTCTGTTTCTCTGTATCTTCATTTGCAAAATGCAGATACCATTGATTCCACTTTCTTTCTATTTAAGTATGTTAGTTGATTTAGCATTGTTATAAAGGAACACCTGAATGAAGCTGGATGATTTATAAAGAAAAGAGGTGTATTTGGCTCATGGTTCTGCATAGACCAGGAACTGCTTCTGATGTGGCTTCAGGAAGCTCAGAATCATGGTGGAAGGTGAAAGGGAAGCAGGTGTGTCACATGGTAAGAGTGGATGCAAGAGAGGGACTGAGGGGGTCCCAGACTCGTTTTTAAACAACCGTATCTCACGTGAACTCATTACCACAGGGAGGGCACCAAGCCATTCATGAGGGATTTGCCCCCATGCTGAACTATACCAAGGTCAAATACAAAAAACTTAAAAGAGGACTTGAACATAATTGGTACTTAGAAAGTGTTTGCTACTGCTATTATTATTGTATTCAAGTGATCCATATAATCTCTTGGACCCAGAGATATTTTTATCATCCTTAGCAATCAAAAGCAGTTGGCTCAGATTTTATGCAGTTCCTTGTTGACCAATATGTGTTTTATAGAAGAATGTGCTTGCTTTCCTGAAATTTTGCAAATACTTGTTCTGAAAAGTTTGTTGAATACAAACAAACAAATGAATGCATACACACAATTACAGACACATATATACATATTTATGCTTTCTTGTAGTCTGCATAATGTAGCAAGACTTAACAATACATTGCTTACATTTATACATTTATAGTGTTTATAACTTTGAGGCCATTTTTGTCAAATACAACTGAGAATATGGAGTCTCATTTTTGCTTCCCTTTACTTAAACCTCTGTCTACATGAATGTACTTCCTACACCGTTAAATATACACACCCACAAAATGTAAAATACAATATACCTAAGAATTACCTAAATATTTTTTTCTGTATTGTAAGGAATTCTATTTCTAGTCTCTAAACAGTATTTAAATGAGCTTTGAGCATTTTAAGAATACTTCTCTGGATTCCTTTCTTTATGAATGACTGCAACTAATCATCTTGCTGAGGGTCTAAGCTCTGTTCTTTTTAGCTTCGGTTGTTTTATTAAGCATTAAGTTGTTTATAACCAGGAAGCCCCAACAGAAAAGTTTTTTGTTTTTTTAAAAATCTGTCTCTTGAGGAGAATCACTGGATCCAACCTAATAATAATAACAAAAAAATCCACTATTTATACTAATTCATGCTGTTTTTGTAATGAAGATTTTAAGTCTGAGGGTGATGCCTTTAACTTAAAAGAAGTAATATATTTTTTTTACCACACCTATTGTTTATTGACTGTGAAATTATTACAAAGTCATAATTTGATTAATAAAATTTCTTGATTAAAGGAAATGGAAAAAATATAAAGCATCTTAGGGTGCTTGAGAAACATTTTTCTTTCCTTGTAGATAGTCTGAGTGCTCCAGTGGTATCTAAGTGCTTTTGAATCACCTGAATCAATATATCTATTAATTCATATGCTGGACAGCAAAATGTCCACAGTTTGCATAACTTTGTTAATGAGTAAAGAAATACATTTTATTAACAAAAATTCACCCTGAATATAGACAATATTGGAAATAAAGTATATCAATTAAGTATAATTGTTACCCCAGAATATCATGAGACTTTTACTTATCAATGGTCAATAAATTTACTTAACTAAAGCCCTCAGTTTTTAAACTTGTAAAAATCAACCCCCTTTGTCATATCATAAAATTACTACAGACTCTTGATAGTAGATTCCCAGGAATCCCAGCACATGAATAACAGGCTCAAATTGTGTGCTCTTGAGGTGTTTGAAAGTAGAACTTACAATGCTTCATCCACATTGTCTTTTTTTTCTCTTTCCTGGTTAAAATTCTGGGCTTTCGACCAGCTGCTTTCCCTATAATTTCATATATTTCAATTCCTCTTCTTCCCGCCGCTTTTTTTTTTTTTTTTTTTATTGTGATATTGAGGGGTACATTTAAGGGTTAGGTACAAAATAGAAAGGAAAATTCTCTGTGTCATCTTGCCTGGAGGTTACCAACCATGACCAGCTTTAGTACATCGAACTGGAGTGTCCTTATGGAGGTCAGTCACTTACCAGATCTGAACTCAGGGTGCTCAGGGTGCCAGATGCAGGGACTTTAAGGAGAATCACACAGTAGCTCCAGAGTTCAGAACTTTGACACCCTCCTAGGGATCTCAGAAACTTTTATTCATCTTTCTAATCACACCTTCCTTATCAACTGCCAGCTTCCAATCAGAAAAAGACATCTGATTAGATTTTTAGAAGTCCACCCAGTGAATTCTGATTGCATTGTGGTTCTCTCCAGATTATAGGTAGAATCAGAAATCCAATCATGAAACTGATAGAATTAGGGATACAGAGAATGTCCACAAGCATTGATGGAATGCAATATGTGACCTTCATAGTCATGAGAGTGAAACAGGAAAGAGTTTAATCTGTTCCTGACATGACAGACTTATAACAAAACCTACAATGACGTTGTTTTTAAGGACACTTGCCACATAAATATTATGAAAATGTTTCATTAGTAAAACAGCTTTATAGACAGTAGTGTCATCCCTTTGATACCAGAATAAAAAATCTACATGTCTACCAGGTGTGGTGGCTCATGCCTGTAATCCCAGCACATTGGGAGGCTGAGGCGAGAGGATTGCCTGAGCCCATGGGTCTGAGACCAGCCTGGGCAGAATGGCAAGACCTCCTCTCTCTAATAAATAGTGAAAAAAAAGAAAATTAGCCTGGCATGGTGACACACACACCTGTAGTTCCAGTCTCTTGGAAGGCTGAAGTGGATGGATTGCCTGAGCTCAGCAGGTAGGGGCTGCAGTGGTCAGAACATGCCACTGCACTCCAGCTTTGGCAACAGAGTGAGACTCCAAATCCAAAGAAGAAAAAAGTCTCTGCATGTATCCCATGGTCATGTGGATTTCATGTTATCTAACACAGCTGACCATATGTTCATTCAGGTGGAAGGGAGGGGCCACTGAGGGCTTTATTTGTCCCAAGGCTTAGGTTAAGTCTTCTCTTAGTAACTAAGTTACTAAGAGAAGTAAGATTTGGGAGCTGGGAATGGTTGAACTTGGTATTCTAATGGGACACTGGGAATGAATCCAGCCATAGTAACCATGTTGGAGTTTTTTTGTGAGGATGGAGGGTGAATCTGTCCTACAGAGCACTTGGAAGGCTGAGACAGAAGCATCACCTGAACTCAGCAGATCGAGGTTGTGGTGGCTGTGAGTGTACCACTGCACTCCAGCGTAGGTGATAGAGTGACACTCCAACTCAAAAAAAAAAGAAAGAAGTTTGGGAGAAGGGAGTGTAATCTCTCATGGCAGAGTTGTCCTTTTTCGTTGGAAGATTCAATAGCGAAGTGACAATCGTTGGCTACAAAAGAAAACATACAAGCTAAAATGTTTTGCTCACTAGATAATCTGTGTAACTTCATGAT
>CAUYQG010055872.1:0-19384 GCA_963574415.1 Tarsius wallacei | reverse complement strand
GGATTCTGCTTAGCTCTTTTTTTTTTTTTTTTTTTTTGATTTTGAGTCTCCCTCTGTCGCCCAGACTGGAGTGCAGTGGCCGCTCCCGGCACCGCAGCCTCGACCTGCTGGGCCCCGGCGATCCTTCCGCCTCAGCCTTCCAAGTAGCCGGAGCTACAGGCGCGCGCTACCACGCCCGGCTAATTTCTGCTTAGCTCTTAAATGTTAAAATTGGAACCAGCAAGTCCAGGTGTATCTTAGTGGTAAAAAGAAACTGAGACAGAGAGCTGAGGGGGAGGGAAGTGGGAACAGAGGGGTGGGGGCAGGGAGAGAGAGGAAAGGAGAGACGATATATGAGTAACTGAGTAAGACAGATGGACATCCAGGTTTTATGTGAGACCCTGTGTTCATTTCCTGATACAGTTGTGTGTCTCAGAGGCAACTAAAGAGACATAGTAACTCACTTTGTGATAAAATATAGTTCAAATGAAGACTTTATACTCTACTCTGCCAAATTAGCAACTCCTTTTCCTTTAGAGAAGCAAGGATTTTGGAGACCGTATCACCTATTTCAAATTCTAGTTCTACCACTTATGAACTGTATAACTTCGGACAAATATAGCCCTTCTATGCTCTTTACTCATGGATAAATTTAGAATAATAAAATTACCCACCTCATAGGGCTTTTGTGAGGATTAAGTAAATATATATAAAATACTCAGAACAATGCCTGATACATAGTAAGTATTGTGTTAGATATTATCTTTATTATTATTCACAGAAAGCTAGGAAGGTAATGTGGGCCTGGCATGAAAGGAAGGCTGACAACTGTCATCTCTCCTATACTCATCTTGTTTTTAGAATATGAGATCCTGAAATGACTCAAGGTAATTCTGTTCTCATCTTCTTACATCTACTCCTCTAATGCATGCAACTCCTTCTTTTGTACGTTCTGGGTAAGGAAAGATGGGCAATTTAATCTTTGCTCAGAAATGCATCTGAACAGACATTAATTAGGTTACTCCAAGGTTGCAGTATATGCTAGATTGAAAAATCACCCCCTAATCTATTATGAATTTCAAAATATGCCTAGCTACATTTTTCAGTTAGTACCACATGATGGCTTAACTCAACTACAATGCCAGTTTAAAAAAATGCCTCCAAATTGCAACTCTCTTCCTTACTAAAGTTTCACAGAAAAACTAAATTTAAAATTAATTCCTTTTCTGTGTTATAATAAAAGGAAATTAAATCTAAATTTATCCTTCCTCTAATTCTTTCATTCTCAGCAAACAGATTGTAACTCAGGGGACTCAGTAGAATTCTAGTTTGTTTCCCAGTATCTAGCTACCTCTAGAGTCAAAAAACAGCATCTGTAACATTTTCAAGTTTGGGTTGAATCAATTCCAAGCCTCACAGTGTCCTATTTTTCAGTGTCTGAAATGGTCAACAGAAACTATAAGACTTCAAAAAACTAGTCTTCTATTCCACAAATTCATGAGAAAAATGCCAGTTCTTATAAGAAATGATTTCAAACACAATGATGGTATCAGCAAGGATGTCAACTCTAGCAGGCTTATAGCAAAATATATGACATACTGTTCTACATAACAGCTTAGGAAGCTGCTAGACCCAGGGGCTCAAACTGTGTCATGAAGCCTCTCTGCCCCTCTCTCCCATTTCCCTTCTCCTGGATTCTGCCTTCTCCTGTGCAAGCTTCAGTCACCTGCAAGTCTTTCAACAGAGTGGTCCCCAACAGCTTCATGTTTACATAATTCTTCCAGGTAGCATTTCCAGTAGAAAGAGATTTGCTCTGCCAAAGAACTCAAAAATAAAATAATATAAAACCTTAGGATTTAGCCTCATTCAACTGACATATAACAATATCACATGCATATCAAATATCAGAGAAGAGGGACAGAGAAAAGATAAAAGAAAATGAATAAATAACATGTGGGATATATGAGGTCTGACAATTAAGTTCCTGAACTTGCCACCATGCGGTTACGTTGGCAGCACTGTATAAACAACTCAGTGAGGTTTCATGACCTTGGTATATCAGTGTCTGACAGCTTTGTGTCAATGTTTGACGGTGTCTTGTTGAGTGGCATTCATTATTGTTGCATGTTTTTGTGTGCCGTCACGAGAATGTCAGAGCTTGAATTAAAGCAACAGATATTAAATTAAACTTGAACTGAAGTGAAATCAGAGACATGTTTGTCCAAATTTATGTAGATAATGCCACAAAAAAAGGCATTGTACAAATAGGTTAAATGTTTTTTTCTGAGGGGATAGTGTCACTGATGGAGAGAGGTCAGGACGGCCAGTAACAACCAGAACTGACAAAAACATTGCAAAATGTAGTCAAATTGTGTGTCAAAATTGTCAACTGACTGTGAGAAGCATAACAGATCAAAAAAACATTGATAGAGAAACAGTTAGAAAAACCTCCGGGGAGACACCTTTTATCACCAAGGGTGTCTGAACGAAGCATATTTGTATATCTAATCCTTAACTGTACCCCACAATATGACAATTTAAAAAAAATACTGATTAAAAAAAAAAAAGAAAAATCTCAACTGAAAATCTTGGCATGAGAGAGGTGTGTGAAAAAATGGTCCCAAAGAAGCTCTTGTATCACAACAAAGCACCAATTCACACAGCATTGTCTATGAGGGAGTTTTTAGCCAGCAAACAAATAACTGTATTGGGACACCCTCCCTACTCACCTGATCTAGCCCCAGTGACTTTTTTCTTTACCCAAAGATAAAATACATATTCAAAAGAAGATATTTTGATGACATTCATTACATCTAGAGTAATATGATTGCAGCTCTGATGACCATTCCAGAACAAGAGTTCCAAAATTGCTTTGATGGGTGACTAGGCATTGCTGTCGGTGCATAGCTTCCCAATGGGAGTACTTGGAAGGTGACCATAGTGATACTCAGTAATTGTGTGTAGCACTTTTTCTAGGATGAGTTCGTGAACTTAATTGTAAGACTCCTTATATACCATGGAATACTACTCAGTCATACAAATGAATGAAATCATGTATTTTGCAGCAACATAGATGGACCTGTAGACCATTATCTTAAATGAAGTAACCCAGAAAGTCAAATGCCACATGTCCTCATGTAAGAAATTTGCACTTGTACTCCCTATCTGCAAATAAAAATAAATAAATCTTAGTTTAATTCTGTTCAGGTTATCAATCTATACATAATTAGTTACATAGAGTTCATGATTTAAACTTACCTTTAGAGGAGAATTCTGTTAAGTAATTAATTTTAGAGTCATGTGTTTTTTACTACACTAATGTAGAATCCAAGGTTTTTTAGCTCTCTGCTTTTGCCTTGGAAACTTCATCATTTCTGTCTCCAGCAGCCCAAAGTCAATATGACCTCTGCCATGGGCTTTTCTCACGGATCTGTTGGCAGCTAAGGCCTATAGCTTAGCCCTGTGCCACTGCTGGTGGCACTTCTCAAGCCCATATGTCAGAATCCAAATCTGAAGTAATGCCTTGTATCATATGTTAGTACATGCAAACATTGCCTGCCCTTTGCTTTTTAGAGACTTTTTCTTGAGACACCTTAAAGTCCTTGCTTTCTCCTTATATCTGGCTATAGTATGATCTGACTTGCAACAAATGATCAAATCATTTTGTTAGTCTTACCTAAGAAAGGGGAGGAAGGGAAAGAGAGAGAAAGAGAAAAAGAAACCCACATGTAAACACTGAAATTAAAATGAAAAGCTACAGACTCTGAGACTTCCAATCCCATGTTACATACCAATTCCAGGAACTAACAATAAAGATGCCAAAAATCTTTTTATACTCAATCTCTGTTAAGAGATTTCTCTGGATTTGGCAACTTTTCTTAAGGAAAAAAGTTAACTTTTTTTTTTTTAAAGTGTTTTAGGGTAAGCATAGCCAGTTGCTAGCAAAATTACTCCTTCTCCTCGTCCCCAGTATCCCCGTTGAAGAATAATAACATAAATATTTATCTCTGACCAAGATGTAATCTCTGTTTTCTCACTTTACAGACCCAAATAAGCCTACCCTACAGCCAAAATGAATAGTTTTTCCAAACAACAATGTTGTCATATTACCCCAAAATCTTTGAAGTTCTTATATAGTAATTTACTTCTAAACACTGGTTCCTATATAATTTCATGCTTGAGACTGAGAAGGTGGAAACTGAGATTGGCTTGGATATTATTTTGAAAGTCCAAATTATAGTGTTTAGTGCAAGCGGCAAATGTTTCTGTGTGATTGTAACTTGGAGGGTGGCCAATGTGAGAATGCTGAGTCTAAAACGGTGTGCTGAAGCTGCACTATGTCACCTATGCCAGGCTGCATTTATCTTACTTATGCCATTTCTGTTACCTGTGCCTTGTAGCCAACAAGGATCTTCATATAGAGAAAGATGTGACATGTTTGTATTAAATTCAGTGTTACATACATACACATATGTACTAATTTTTATTAAACACTCACGTCCTTTACTAAACATTGCATTCAGTTTAAAGGAGTGTGTGAACAATAGAAGAGCATAGGCTAAGAGTTAGCTTTTGATATTTAGTGCCTAAGCCCATTGGAAATGAGAACTTTCTGTCATTAGAGCCATCTTGTTATCTTATGAAATTATACCAGTACCTCACTGGTAATATTTTTAGACAAGTCCTGAGAATATTACTCAACTCCAAGCATTAATACCTAGATAAATTACCAAAGTTTGCTGGTTTTCAAGTGATTAAACTGTGCAATTTAAGTCACTGAGCAGAACATTTAGATCAACATGCCAACAACATAGACCCATGGTGTCTTCCTAAAATGACCCTGAAGCCATCTTGCAAAGTGCATCACCAAGAGTAGTAGTATTGATACTTCTTTAGTGGCAAGGAACAGAAATCTATGCAAATAAAGAGGAAGTCTGTTAAAGGTATATGGGAGGAAAGCACAAACGAGCCTTGTGGAAGTCATGAATTGTGAAGACTTCTGGGTCAGACGTAGCTACTCTTTTCATCTCTCTGGAGTCGTGTTATTTCTCATTCTCCTTTCTTGGTATGTCTCTTACTTCTAGCTACAAAGAGAGCTGGCATTGCTCACAAAAATGTACATGGGTTGTGAATCCATATTCTTTGAATGTCTAATTTCACAATGTCAGAAGTAGTTCTGATTGGTCATTCTTGCCTGGTTTTACTTGGATGCTCCTCCTCCCTGATCACATGCTACTCACAGAGCTAACTGGACTCAGCTAAACATCAGGAATGAATGGCGGAAATTTCCTGGTAAAGAGGAGGTGCGTAGAGGATTGTTCATTAACATAATTGATAATTTCTTTTTAAAATAAATGATAACTAAATGAATAGGCCATAAATTGGCCGCTGTAGCTTTGATCTAACCTAGTGCCAGACTTTATACTATAGTTCAAGATTAATAAATGCAACTTCAAGTTTTGGTCCCATCTTTTTCTTTCCTCTGTTCCAAATTCAAGTACATTGGATAAAATTAAGAGAATGAGGGTCAGTTATAATAAAGTAATAAATTGTAAAAGTTAACGAGTTTTGCCCTGAAAAGATAGAAGTTTTATCTCATTATTTAGAATTGTTATTTTGTCAAACAACTATAATTTGAAATTTAGAAAATTGTTGTGAGATAAATTTATAAAGGGAAGAAAAGGGGTGACAGCTAAGAGCAAAACAGACTTATCACCATAGTAACTAGATTTTTACACATGCATTAATAGTACTTCCTGGGTTAAAAACAAATAGAATTTAGTAGAAAAGAGATATTTGCATTTAAAATAAGATATGCAACTCTAACGTTTTATATGCTGCAATGACACTAAAAAACCCCCACTATTCACACACACACAAAATTTTCTGTTTCTGCCCTTTGGTTCATGTTCAATTAAGTAATCAGGTATGACAGTATATGACAGGAATATCCTGTCATAACAAAGCAAATGACAAGATCCCGCGTGCTTGATTGCCTATTATTTCTTATTTCTCTCTATGCAAGAGTGAAAACAAACTATAAATGAGAGATTCTTAACGGAATTAACTTGCTTTTTAAGTAAAACAACTCCTTAGAATTAAGAGCAAATACATTGAAAACTTTTTATGCCTCAGGCAACATGATAAATGCTTCTCCTACAAGATCATAACCCATTTTAATAATAACCCTGTGGGTGAAAGTTCTGTTATTATGCTCCCCATTTTTCAGATGGGGAAACTGAGGACTACAGAGATTTAGTAGCAGAAAGTTGTGGTGTTGGGAGAAGAACAGGAAAATTCCAAGGGCAACTGGGAAGAGGTCATTCAGAAGGCAGCTAGGGTGACCATTTATGAATACATGATCTTGTTAAGCCAGGTATTGGCATTAGTCAAGATTTCCCACACTAAGTCGTGAGGAACAAGCTATAGGGAGTGTTAATGCAAAGTTTCCATTTCAAACGTATAAATGTTGACTTTGA
Source organism: Tarsius wallacei (assembly GCA_963574415.1). Classification (NCBI taxonomy): domain Eukaryota; kingdom Metazoa; phylum Chordata; class Mammalia; order Primates; family Tarsiidae; genus Tarsius; species Tarsius wallacei. The sequence goes on along the minus strand of CAUYQG010055872.1, from coordinate 12,926 downwards.
AACTATGTATGCAGTGGTGTCTATTTGGCACACAAATCATTCAAGCTCAAAGATAATCCTACAGAATCTCCTACTTGTATGATCTTTGGCAAAGCACTTAAACTAGTTATCAATTCACTTATCTTAAAATTAAGTTTCCATGAGAACTGCAAGTTCTACCATTCTACTATTTTAGGGGGACTTTTTGGGTTTTTGTTTTATTTCAGCTCTCTCCCCCTCCCCTCTAGTCATCTATCTTCCTTATACAGAATTCTGTTCGTAAGTCTGTTTATTAAATCAAGCACTGGCTCCATACCAACCTTGAAGGAATTCATTTTATTCATATTTAAATTATTGAGATGGAAAATGCAACCCTTACAAAACTGTTTACATTTTCTCTGCTTTAAAAAGTAAATACATCAGTCTGAGTTTCTTTCTTTAACAGCTAGTAGCTGTTGTGGTCTGTGTAATATTCTTTCCTGAGAAAACGAAGGTCACTTTGAACAAACAAATGATATTTTTTTTTGTTTGAAGTAAGAGTCTTCTGAATCATTAAAACTAGAGTAAATCTGCAGCATGTTAAACTCAAAGGAATTGGTAAACAAACGCAACAAAAGGAAAATCTAAGGAATTTAGGATTAACATAGTTCTTTAGAAATACTTCATCAAGTAATAATTTAAGTAAATCGAAGTGCAGCTGACTATTCCTAATCATAATGAAGGCAAAAATGTATAGTAGAATACTAACCAGCAGGCAGTTGGGTTTGATTCTAAAATGTTTTTTATGTGCATTCTATATCTCCATTTATAAAACCACTGTACTGTGAATTTAGTCATGAATTGGTTTTATGAGATTATTGGTAGAATTCTTACCAGTCAAACCTTAATATGTCTTAAAAGACCAGATGGGAAGTACAGAATCCTCCTGAGATTGGCTTTCCCTTGTTCTAAAACGTAGTTCAAAGCCCATTTAATTGTACACGGAGGTCTAATTAAAGCAGAAAATGCTGTTCCCCTCTCCCTGATTTTCTGTACCCATGGTCACAAATAAGCAAAGATTTAAAGACAAGCAATCAAGAATTTCTAAAGATATTTCAAATGTTTAATTTGGGATTAGTCTATCTTTTGATTACACTAACATTATCCCGACATTTTTAGGAGAAAAATATTTTTTTGTCGCCATTTTCAGATGTTTTCAGGAATATTTATCAAGGTCTAAATAGATGAGTTAAGTTGTTTTGCTTATAGATTATTTGGTGAAAGTTTGTTGCATATTACCTCATGCTGTTTGTTTGCTGAATCAAGAAAAGTATGTGGTTTAGAGAAAATTATAGTATATTATAACATTCCTCTTAATATCCAAAGAAAACCTATAAGCATTCTTTAGGGCTAATGTTCTTAAGATCATATTTTAGAAAATGCTGAATGAGTTACAGTTGAGAAGACTACAAGATCTTCTACATGGTATAAAAAGTCCAATAATTTGTTTCCATTTCCTCCTGTGCTCTCACAATGCCCTATGGCATTAATAGCATCACAACCTTCGAGACATTTCTTTCCATAGTTTATAACAACCAAGAGGTCATTTTGGGGTCATTCTTTGTTTCTCTGTTCATAATGTGTGCATTAGTTTGCTAGGACCAACAAAATACTATAGACTGGGTTGTTTAAACAACAGAAATTTATCTTCTCACATTTCTGGAGCACAGAAGTCCAAGATCAAGGTGCAGGCAGGATGTTAATTTTAAGGCCTTTCTTCTGAGCTTACAGATGGCCACCTTCTCACAGGCCTGTTCTCTGTGTGTACATTTTCTTAATATTTCTCTCTGAGTCCAAATTTCCTCTTTTGATAAGGACAATAATCAGACTGGATTAGGACCTACTCGCGACCTCTTCAAATACAGTCTTCAAATACAGTTATCTTCAAATACAGTCATATTCTGAGGTACTAGGGGTTAGTATATCAATATATGAATCTATGATATGCTCCCACCTCCACCACCACATCAGCTGCTTTTAGATTTTCTCTTTATCACTAGTTTTCAGATATTTGAATGATAGACTTTTGGAGTGTTTCACTTTGTATTTATCCTGTTTGAACTTTATTATGCTTCTTGGATCTGTGGGTTAACAACTTTTATTTAATTCCAAAAATGGTTCCTCATTTTTTTCCTTCAAATTTTTTTTGTCCTCCCTTCTCTTCTGGGAATTCAATTACACATATGCTAGATTTTTGCATCTCTTTTGCCCATTTATCTAGTTTTTAAAAAGCCTTTTTAATATCAATTTTTAAAAGTTGTTTATTTACAACATTAGCCCTTTTTATAATACATATTGCATGCACATCCTCCCAGATTATCATTTGTCTTTTGAGTTTGTTTGATTTTGTTATTTTGTTGTGGTTGTTTGGGTTGTTTTTTTGGCATCTAGAAGTTGTTTTTTTTTTTTTTTTAGGGTACAGTGGCTCATGTCTGCAATCTCAGATACTATACAACAGACTGAAACAGGAGGTTAGAATCACTTGAGACCAGGAGTTCGAGATCAGCTTGAACAACAGAGTGAGATCCCATCTCTACAAATATATATATATATATATATATATATATATACACATATATATGTGTGTGTGTGTGTGTGTGTGTGTGTGTGCTGGGCATGGTGGAGCTTACTTGTAGCCCCAGCTACTCAGGAGGCAGAGGCAAGAGGATTGCTTGAGTCCAAGGGTTCAAGGCTGCAGTGAGCTATGATTGTGCTGCTGCACTACTCCTTCCTGGGCAACAGAGTGAAAGTCTATCACTTAAAAAAGAGAAAAGAAAAAAAAAAAAAGAAGTGTTAAAATTTATTTATTTTTGTTTCTGATTTTGGATAATAGAAAGATGTTTCTTATACTCAGAATGCAGAGAAATCCACGTTTTCTTCTAGTACTCTTGTGATTTTTTAACACAGTTTTTTGAATTATTTGTAGCTTATTTAATGTTGTGAAATTTAGTTTCAATGTTATGTTTTTTCTCATCAAATATTGTTTTTCCCAATATTTTTTACTAAAATTCCACCATTTTGACATGTTTATCATATACTAAATTTCCACGTGGATATGATTTATTTCTAGCTTTGTTATTCTCTTTCATTAGTCTTCTGCTTATTAATGAGCCAGAACCACAATGATTTAAGCATGGATGCTTAGTAGTACATTTTAATAACTGTTAAACTGTTCACCTGCATTTGATCTTCTGTTTCATAATTTTACAAGCAAATATTATATTTTTATTTTTGTATAAGAATTTTAGAGTAAACTTGTACAGTGATACTTTTATTGAGATTATGGTAAATTTATAAATTTTCTAATGGAGATAACTAACTATACATGACACTTTTATCATATTGAGTTAAAACAACTTATGTCTTTCCATTTGATAAAACTTACTTTTGTGTTTCATATTTTAAAGTTGTCCTCAGGTATGCTTTGCATATTTTTTAAGTTTATTCTTGAGTATTTTATCTTCTCTTTTTTGAGTATTGTAAAGTGTTTTTCTTTTTCATGGCATCTTCTCATTGTTTGTGTATTTGTCCACTATTGATTTTGAATGCTAACTTAACTCATGTATTGTTTGAGTTCACTGTCAGTTTCATTATCAGGTACTGAGAGGTATAACTTGATGGAGTTTTCGGGGAGTTGAGAAGCATAGAAACTGAAGTAACGCTGTTTGGAGACCCTGTAGTGGACATAAGTTCTTCTCCTCGATCCAGTACCAGGCAGCAAGCATGAGAGCAGATGAGCTGAATTACAAGTGCAAGAGAGCTAGTTTGACTCTCTTTTCTGATACTTTGGGTCTACTCTGACTACTTCTAGAAGTATCCATATTACCTTGCCCTTGTTAAGCTTTGTGGAAATCCATGAGTCTTCTAATAAGTACTGAATTATTGTACTCATTTGTATTCATTTCTATCTTCAATGAATGAGGAAAGTCTGAACAGAGTCTTAGAGAAGTGCCAATACCCTGAGAAAGGTGCAGGTAATATATGTAAACATGATCTGATGAGTGATAAATCAACAACAGTCAGTCAAGAGATGGGACTGCTTCTAGGATGATGCCTTACCACGACCACCTTTCAGTATAAGGTCCAGTCAGGGGTAGAAAGAGGAAAATATATGGAGAAGGATATCTAAGTACAATGCAGTTGTGCTGTTCCCGGCACCTCTCCACCTTCTGACTCCTGGGTGGCTAACCAACAGCTGAGAGAAGATGATCCTTTGCTGAGAGTGACTATCCTCAAGACACGTGTAGGATAACAGATCAGACTGTCTGCCAGGGAGTTAGTGATGTCATTTTGGCTAGTGTAAACAGTATTGGTTTCTGTTGGTTTATTGCCCTCTTATTCTGTAGGCAGTAAAGGATATAAAATAGCTATTAGAGCATATGTGACATATATCTTAACCATACAGATTCAGTGAGGACTATGCAGAAAATTTACCCTTGCTGTAAAAGACGAGGGGAATCAACAAAGGAAAAATAAATGAGATGGTTGTCAAGGTCAGGACTACTACAGTGCCTTTGTCCTATTCTCTATTCTCAGTTTTGGATGCTTTTCTCTACCAAACAATGGAAAGGGGTAGTTAGAGAGGTAGAAAGAGAGGAAAAAGGTGGGTAAAGAAAAGACCAGACCATGGATGAAACCTTGGAACCGATAAACTATTCACTCCCTTCTATCATCCAGTTTCATTCCTCTAAAAATTTAATGACTAAATTAAGTAAGTGAATGAATAAACGAGGAGCTCAAATAACAAATAAGACATTAAAAGAATACTCTCATTTTTTTGTATTTTTTGAAACACATTCATTCTCATTTATTCCAGAAACAAAGGAGCAGCCCATGATGTTAAGGTTCTTTGAACCAATGTTTAATTCTCAAGATGATAATGCTTAACTATGCCATTTATTGTAACTAAAGCTTAATAGCCCTTATTTTCCAACACAAACTGTAACTCAACTTAGTAACCCTTATTTTCCAACACACGCCCTTTCGGAAATGAGTAACAACCCAAGAATTTCAGAAACTTGATTTTTCATGATTCTGGGCCAGAAAGTTCCTACAAATCTCTGTGTGGTTTTGATATATATTTTTGTCTGTTTACATATGCAGCCTAAATCAGATATTTTCTGATTAAATTGTACTTGCTTTAGTTAGCTTGGTTTTATGCTTGTTACATAAACATATTTTAAAATAAATACTTAAGCCGGGATTGGTGGCTCAGCCTGTAATCCCAGCAATTTGGGAGGCTGAGGTGAGTGGATTGCCTGAGCCCGCGGGTTCGAGACCCACCTGGGCAACTTGGCGAGACCGCATCTCTACAATAAATCAAAAATTAGCCGGCTGTGGTAGCGCGCGCCTGTAGTTCCAGTTACTTGGAAGACTGAGGCGGAAGGATCGCCGGAGCCCAGAAGGTCGAGGCTGCAGTGGCCGGGAGCGGCCATTGCACTCCAGTCTGGGTGACAGAGTGAGACTCCAACTCAAAAAAGAAAACTTCATAAAACTCCAAAATACTGTTCTAACTAATGATTTGGCTATGTGAGGTTTTATATAAATTTAGTATGTTCTCTGCCTACTAATGAGCATCCTCTTAAGATGGAAATAATATTACAACACATCATGTTACAGAATAATTTTTTCTAGTGATTAATAGCATGCTACCTCAAGAGAATGTTTAGCACAATGTTGTTGAATGATCTTCCCCTAAGTCAGTTAAAAAACAGAGCCTGTCATCCTGACTGCCAGTACAAGGTTTCAACTAAGTTTACTGTAAGTCCTCCTTATTTTGCATCCAATACTTGGGGGAACATCAAAAGCTTTGAGGTCCCTGTTTTGTTTCCATTCTCCACCTTTGTTTTTCCCCTCAGTATTCAGATATCCCTGTACAGACTCCCATTGTCCATGTATGACCTAACTTTGACTTTGGAATTTTATATTTTGGCTTCATTTCATTGAAGCCAATTAAAGCAAGTAGTTATGGAAGAACATAATTTGCATGTATTCTTTTTGTAGTGCTCTCAGGACCAATAAGAAAATCAATAGAACTCCAGACAAAATATTTATTTTTATGAAACTATAAATAGGTAGGTACTTGGCAGAAATTTAGCCCTGATTTTTTTTATGCCAGCTTTATTAAGATATAATTTACATACCACAAAATTCTCCTACCCTTAAGTGTACAATTCAATAATTTAAGTAGATTTTGTAGAGTACGATAATATAGAAGCTTTTATCCAATGCAGCTCTATTTTCCCCTTTCTATGTTGTGTTATTATTGTCATGTATATTACATTCTTATTCATTATAAGGGCAAGAATATAGTTTGATAATATTTATTTTATATAATTGTCTTTTAAATTGGTTAAGAAAAAGATATATAATATATGTAACAATATATACATATATATACATACTTGTATACACACACAGAAACATAGGTTTTTTTATGTTGTCTTTGCCATGAGCATTATTTCCTCAGATGTATTTGAGCTACCATTTGCTATTATAAATGGAATAAAGGTTTCTAACCAGTTGACAGTTGATTTTGAGTTAGTCAAAAGAAAGATTATTTTAGGTTAGTCTGACATATTAGGGAGTCCCTTTAAAAGATGTTCAAGAAGTCAGAGATTTGAAGTCATAGTTTTCTCTCTCTCTCTATGATTTATCCTGAGGTAGTGAGCCACCATGAGTTTTACAGCTGCAAAAAATTAATGAATTTTGCCAATAGTCATATAAACTTGGAAGATATAAGCCTCAGACAAGACTAGAGCCCCAACTGACAGCTTACTTTTAGCCTTGTGAATCCCTGAGTAGAGGAATCAGTTAAACTATGCCCAGACTCCTGACTCTTGGGAACTGTGATAGTCAATGTATGTTGTTTTAAGTCACTAAGCTGTAGTAATTTGTGAAACAGTACAGAAAACCGATACCTCCTTCCCCTCCCAAAATTGTTATTTGTTTATATTTTTATTCAGTACTTTTCTAGATTAATTCTATAGAGTCTATCTTACATACAATGTGCAGTTGCTCAGTTCTAAACTTTTTAAAATTCTTAGTTCTATCTTTAAGCCAGGCTTTTTAGGGGTTGCATCTTGATGAACACATCTTGGTGGTCACCTAATGATTTGTCAGAGGTTGTACTTAAACACCATGAACTGATGTTTTCTACCCTTAGCCAATAGTTTTGTGTGTGTGTATTAGGGAACATTCTCAAAGTAAAGGCAGTTTACAAGACCTCCCCAACTTTTACTTTCTGCCGGATCTTGTCATCACTCATCTCCATACTAAATGTCAATGATGTGGTGGACCTAGAGTTCTCATATTCACTGCCTGAGATATATAGTGATTTAACCATTTTGAAAACAATCTGGCAATGTCTTAAAAAGTTATATATACATCTACCATTTCATCCAGTCATTCCACTCTTAAGTATTTACAAAAGAGAAAGGAAAGCATATACCAACACAGACTTCTACAGGAGTGTTTAAGCAGCTCTATTTGTAATAACTGGAAACTGGAAATTAACGTCCATCAAGAGGTGAAATAACTACTTATGAAAACCTACTTATGAAAACAATAAAAAAGAGTGAACATGTCACAACGTGGTGATAATTATGCTGAGTTACATAAGCTAATAAAAGAGAAAGCATATTTTATATTCCCACTTATATACAGTGTTAGGAAATGTAAACTAACATATGGTGATTGAAAACTGGGGGTTGGGAAGATGGCGGCCAAGCCAGTCGGACTGTGCAAGTCCTGGTATGAGTAGGTGAGTGTAAGGAAAATTTTGTGTGTATGCTGGTGAGCAAGTGGGCGTGTGAGTGACTGACTGAGTGAGGGCTAGGGAGCAAGTGATCAGAGATCTCCTGGTGCAGCGGCTGGTGCCATAACTGCTTGGCTTGGACCATAGAGATTCCTGGGGTACAGAAGCTGAGTCCCATTTTAAAAAAATTTAAATCAACAAAACCCTTCCTGGGAAGAAAATGCTGGGAGAGAATGCCTAAGTGGGGGCTCATGAGCAAGTAGTTACGGCTCTGGTGCAACAGCTGGTGCTGCAGCTTCTCTGCTTGGCCCCTGGCTCTTCTCAGGTCGCAGAAGCTGAGTGCCATTTTTTTTAATGGACAAAAGATTTCCTGTGAAGAAGCTGTGGGGAGAGACTACTGCCCCAGGCCTTGCTGTACCACTGCAGCAGGAGAGACTGCCGGCTCCAGGCTTTGCTTCACCACTTCAGCGTCTGGCCAGGCACTGGCAGATGGAGCTGGGAGGGAGTCAAGAGGCAGAGTCCCATGGAGGAGAACAAGAGAGGCACCCTACCACCATCTTGAAGGCAGGGCAGGAAAGTGCTCCAACTTGCTCACTACGGAGAAACAGACCTGATCTCTGTGACTGGCAGATCAACTACTCAGGGATTGATCATGATCCAGAGGGAATGTCCTGAAAGCACAAACTTCGGAGGGACCTGATGAGTGCTGAGACCCAGATCCCCCACCCCCTGCTCTGATCCAGCCACAGGACAAAGGGTGTGGCCAGAAAAGGATGAGGAAGGACTCCAAAGAGATCAGTGGTAAGTCCAGGTATGACCCAAACCCCTTCCTGCCCAGCAATCCTCTGAACATCAGACCCACACAACTGGGCCATGACTGAGAGAGACAAACCCAGGTGGAGCCTGGATGTCAGTCACAATAGGAGAACCCCATTCCAGGATAGACCTGGCTGGGGCACTCCCCATGAGTACATACCTGGGGAAGAGACAGTCCTGCAACTTCTCACCAGAGGAGATCTCTCTGACCATATGAGAGTGGGAGAGGAGAACTACAGCCCCACCCACCTCCACTGCCCCTCCTCCTTCTCTGCTACAGACACTGAGGAGAGAGTGAAAGAGGTGGCTCTGCAGGAGAGACCAGATTAGAGGAACAAATACAGAGCCTGCCACAGGAGGGCAGGGGTTTTTTTTTTTTATTTTTTTTTTTAATTTTACCTGTTTGTTTGTTATTTCATCTATTTTTAAAATATATTTCCTTTGTGCATGAATGTATATGTGAGGGTTTGATCTGCATCCCCCCAATTTTTTTTTGACTTTTCAGTTTCTTTCTTCTTTTATTTGCTGTTTTCTGTTTATGTGTGAATGTGAATGATTGACTGTTCATCTTTCAATTTTGCTGCTTTTGTTGGTTTGTTTTTGCTCTTTTATCTTTCTGGGGTTTTTTTGTTTTCATTTTTTATAGTTTAAGGTGTGTGTCAATATATATGTGAAGATTTGATCTGAATTTCATTTTTTTTCCCTGTCTTTCTGTTTTTCTTCTCCATTTACTTTGTCTTAGGCATGTGTGTGTGTGTTCAGTTTTCTTACTTTTTTGTTGCTGTTGTTTGTTTTGTTTCACTTTATTGTTATTCCAGTTTGTTTTTTTGGGGAGGGGTGAGAGAGTTCAATTGTTTTTTGAATTGGTTTCTGCTCTGCATTGTCATATAGAATGGTGGTGGGGAGTGGGTCTCAGGGAACACATACCACAATAAATGAACAGCATAATTTGCAAGTAGTTTCTGAATCCTAGTGCCCCATCCCCTACTTTATTTGATTTTCAAAAACTACAAGAGACAGCAAAGCTTCCCATCTGCTGTCCTATTTCAAAATAGAACAAATCCAGAGCACGGTCAGGGAAGAATAAAGGGCTGAGCAAACATCAGAAGGGAAAGCCTCTCCACTGACACTGAATAACAGAACTAAAGAGAAAAGAGACCTGCCACAAAAAAGGAAAAACCAAAGAAGACCACAAACAATTTCAAGTGTAACGAAGAGAAAACTCCTGAAAAATCAGACCTTGGTTCCCAAACAATGGAAGTCACCAAACACTGACCCCAGAATACAACAGGGATTAGGGAATGGATGGAAAGAGTGAATAAGATACAAGAAAGACAAGATACAACACTGAAAGAACTTGTAACAGAGATTTTGGCAATAAAAAATTTCAACCAGGAAATAAATAACAAGATGACAAGCATGGAAAGTAGAATTAATTTGGCTGAAAAAAGAATCTCAGAACTTGAAGACCAGAACATGGAATTAACCCAATCTGTAAAAAGCATAGAAGGAAAACTCAGAAAGAAAGAACAAAACCTACAAGAGATGTGCGATTATATCAAGAGGCCAAACCTACACCTGATTGATATCCCAGATGAAGAAAGGAAAATGGAGAACAACTTGAAGGAAGTATTCCAGGAGGTAATTCAAGAAAACTTTCCCCATCTCACCAGAGATGTGACCAACCAAGTATAAGAGATACAGAGAACCCCCACAAGACATCAATGAGAAGACCAACCCCTAGACACATAATAATTTGCCTACACAAAGTGGGCACAAAAGAAAAATTCCTAAAGGCAGCAAGAGAGAAAGGTCAGATTACCTACCAAGGAAAACCAATCAGAATAGGAGCAGACTTGTCAACAAAAATACTACAAGCAAGAAGGGACTGGAATACTATATTCAAAGTCCTCAAAGACAAACCATTTCAACCAGGAATTTCCTATCCAGCCAAGCTCAGTCAGCTTCTTCAGTGATGGAGAAATAAAATCTGTCCCAGACATCAAATCCCTAAGAGATTATGTAGATCAGCTCTACAGGATACACTTAAAAATGTATTAAGTACAGAAGAAAGAAAAAGGGGGGGGGGAAAGAATGACCACACACTTCCTAAGAGAACAGCAAAGCACAGAATCAATAGAGAATACAGCACAACAAGAAACTTGAAAACACACACACATATCAAACCCAAAGTCAAGAGAAAACAAGCAAACAAAGAAAAAACTGTATAAGAACTTATGACAGAGATAAACAATCACATTTCAATAATCAGCCTGAATGTGAATGAAATAAATGCACCATTGACAAGACACAGAATAGCAAACTGGTTAAGAAACTGTGACCCAATTATTTGCTGCATCCAGAAAATTCATCTCACCAGAAGGGATGCACACAGACTCAAAGTTAAAGGGTGGAAAATGAGTTTCCAGGCAAATGGATCACAAAAGGAGGCAGGAGTTGCAATCTTAATATCAGACAAAATAACCTTTAAGCTATCAAAAATTTAAAAAGATGCAAAAAGAACACTACATAATGATAAAGGTTCAATCCATCAACTGGAAATATCCATCCTAAACATATATGCACCCAACACAGGAGCACCAGCATTTATAAAGCAACTACTAAGTAAATTTAAAAAAGATGTTGACTCTAACACTATTTTAGTGGGGGACTTGAATACCCCACCAACAGTCTTTGATAGATTATCGAGGCAAAAAAAATCAACAAGGAGATCCAGACCTAAACTTGACACTTTACCAAATGGACTTAATAGATACCTACAGATTATTCCATCCAACAACCACAGAATATACATTCTACTCATCACCACATGGAATGTACTCCAAGAATGATCACATCCTTGACCAAAAAAAAGCATAACCAGATTCCATAAGGTTGAAATATTGCCATGCACCTTCTCAGACCACAGTAGAATAAAAATAAATATCAACAGCAACAAAATTTTCCCAAAGCCCACGAAGACATGGACACTAAACAAAATGATGCTGAATAACTACTAGGTCAACACTGAAATCAAAGAAAAAATTGAAAACTTCCTGGAAACAAATGAAAACAAAGAAAAATTCTACCAAAATCTCTGGATGCCATGAAATCAGTTTTAAGAGGGGAATTTATATCTTTATGAGCACACATCAAGAAAATGGAAAGATCACAAGTGGAGAGCCTAAAAATCACCCAAGGGAGCTGAAAGGAGAAGACCACCAAAATCCCAACTTTAACAGAAGAATCCAAATCACAAAAATAAGAGCCCAAATACAGGACATAGAAGACAAAAATAACATAGAGAACACCAACAAAACAAAAAACTGGTTCTTTGAAAGAATTAACAAGATTGACGGACCTCTAGCCAGACTGACCAAGAAAAAGACAGAAAAAGCCAAAATAAACACAATCAGAAATATAAAAGATCAAATCACAACTGACTCCGAAGAAATACAAAAGATTATCAGAGAAACAAACTTGGTAACCTAAATAAAATGGAGGACTTTCTAACATCACACAACCTCCCCAGGTTGAAACAAGCAGACATTGAGACATTAAATAGACAATAACAACCGAGGAAATTGACTCTATCATATGAAAACTACCTACAAAAAAATCCCTGGACCTTGTTTTCCAACAGAATTCTGCAAAACGTACAAGGAGGAGCTGATACCAATCCTATTGAAAGTATTTCAGGCAATTGAGAAAGATGGAATTCTCCCCAAATCATTTTATGAAGCTAACATTACACTAATACCCAAACCGGGTAAAGATCTAACAACAGAAGGAACTACAGGCCAATATCCCTTATGAACATAGATGCAAAAATACTCAGCAAGAGTCTAGCAAAGTGGATCCAAAAACACACCTCAAAAATCATCCACTATGACCAAGGTGGCTTCATCCTCAGGATACAGGGCTGGTTCAACATTTGCAAGACCATAAATGTAATTAAATACATCAACAAATGTAAAAACAAGAACCACATGATTATATCATTACATGCAGAAAAAAACTTTTGAAAAAATCCAGCTTCCCTTCTTGATAAAAATCCTCAAACACCTAGGTATAGAAGAAACATACCTCAAAATAGTAAGCACGATTTACGATAAACCCACAGCTAACATATTGCTAAATGAACAGAAACTGGAAACATTTCCCCTGAAAACTGGAACAAGACAAGGATGCCCACTCTCACCCCTCTTGTTCAACATTGTGTTGGAAGTCCTAGCGAGGACAATTAGACAAGAGAAGGAAATCAAGGGTATTCAAATAGGAAAAGATGAAGTCAAGTTATTCCTCTTTGCTGATGATATGATCCTATACCTTGAAA
>CAUYQG010055871.1:0-13931 GCA_963574415.1 Tarsius wallacei | reverse complement strand
GTGTCAGTGGCCGAGTTCCGTGTGGGGAGTGGGCTCCCAGGGAGAGAGTCCGAGTCTTTCTATGTCCTCTTCTGCGGAGGTCTCACAGACCACGCTGCTCAGTCGCCATCTTGGCGGAAGTCCCTTTTTGTCTTCTATGTTCCGAATTTTGGCTTTTATTTTGGTGATCTGGGTTTTTCTGCTGATGTTAGAATTTTGATGGTCTTTCTTGCCCAGTTTCCTTAGGTGATTTGTTAAGCTGTTTACTTGTGAGCTTTCCATTTTCTTCATGTGTGTTCATAGACATATGAATTACTCTCTTAGTACTGCTTTCATGACACCCCAACGTTTTTAGTAAAATGTTTATTCATTTTCATTTGTTTCTGGCTATCTTTTAATCTCTGCTTGGATTTCCATGTTGACCCAGGAGTTGTTTATCATCATGCTGCTTACTGTTCATGTCTTTATGGGTTTTGGGGGAACTTTGCTGGTGTTGATATATATTTTTATTCTACAGTGATCTGAGAATGTACATGAAAGAATTTCAATCTTATGGAATTTGTTTATGCTTGATTTAAGGCTGAGTATGTGGTAGATCTTGGAGTACATTCCATGTGGTGATGAATAGAATGCATATTCTGTGGTTCATGGGTGGAGTGTTCTTAGGTATCAGTTAAGTCCATTCGGTCAAGCGTCATGTTGCGGTTCTTGACCTCCTGGTTGATTTTTTGTCTTGATGATCTGTGTAGGGTTTTGACTGTGGTATTTAAGTCCCCAGCTATGATGACTTTAGTGTCAATGTCTTTTCTAAGTTTGCCTAGAAGAAGCTTTACGCAAGTTGGTGCTCCTATGTTGGGTGCATTTATGTTCAGAATGGATATTTCTTGTTGGTAGATTGAACCTTTTATCATTATGTAGTGACCTTCTGTATCTTTTAAAATTTTTGATAGTTTAAAGGGTATTTTGTCTGATATTAAGATCATGACTACTGCTTTCTTTTGTGTTCCATTCTCCAAAGTTTGTTTCCCATATTCTTACTTTGAGTCTTTGAGTGTCCTTTCTGGTGAGATGAATCTCTTGGAGACAACATATTATTGCCTCATGATATTTTATCCATTTTGTCACTCTATGTCACGTTAATAGTGCATTTAATCCATTCATATTCAGTCTATTATTGAGAAGTGAGAGTGTGTTCCTGTCATGAAGTTCCTATAGAGTTTGTTGTTGCTGCTGCTGTTTGTTTGTTGTCTTTCTTATGATATTTGGGTTGATTCATGTGTGTTTTCAGTCTTTTTGTCTGCAGTCTTGGGAAAGATTTTGTTGTTCTTTTTTTGTCTTTCTTCTGTTTTTAATACTTTCTTAAGTGCTTCTTGTAGAGCTTGTCTAGATGTAGCTTAAGGTCTTAAGGATAGTATGTCTGGGGTGGATTTTTATTCTCCATCATTGATGCAACTTAGCTTAGCTGGGTAGGTAATACTTGGTTGAAATTGTTTATCTTTGAGAACTTTGAAAATTGGATTTCATGCTCTCCTAGCCTGAAGTGTTTCAATAGATAAGTGTGCTGCTATTCTAATTGGTCTCCCCCGTAGATAGTCTGACCCTTTTCTTTTGCTGCCTTTAGGATTTTTTTCTTTTACACCTACTTTGTGTAGTTGAATTACTATGTGTCTAGAAGTTGGTGTTCTCATTTGTTGTCTTGTAGGGGTTCTCTGAATCACTTGTGCTTAAATGATTGCATCTGATGAGATGAGGGAAGCTTTCTTGGATAATTTCATGGAATGTTTGTTCCATGGTAGTCTCTGATTCTCTATCTGCCTCAAGAATTCCAATTAATCTTAGGTTTGGCCTCTTGCAATAATCACTCATCTGTCAGAGGTTTTGTTCTGTTTTTTTTTTTGTTGTTGTTGTTTTTTAAGCTTCTTTTCTATGTTTTTAATTGTTTGGTCCTGAAGCTCTGAGATTCTTTATTCTGCTGGTTAATTCTGTTTTCCATGCTTATCAGCTTGTTATCTATTTCATTCACTATATTCTTTATTGTTAATATCTAAGTTATAAACTCCTTCACTCTTTCCTTTTGTCTCTTCTCAATTCTAATTATTCTTTGTATTACTGTCTTGATGTCTAGGTTTGTGGTTTGAGATCACTCATTCTGGGGGCTCTTCATGTTTTGTTTTCCAAAGTCTGTATTTTCAGTGGCTGACCTCCCCGGGGTCTGTGTGAGACCCATGTTTCCCTTTGAATTTTCTTTATTTGTGTAGATTTTCCACCCCATTTTTTTTTACCTTTTCTTTAATTTTGTTTTTCAAGGATGGGGGTAGCTTTTACTTCTGTTTGCTCAATCTAATCATATTTCATAGGGATCCTCTGGCATTTTTCATTTCTGAGGTTGGACTGTGGGTGGGGGTTGTACTTTTTAACATTTTGAGATTTAATTGGAGGAAGATTGGTGATTCGGAAACTATCTGAAGACCCCAGTATCCACTGACTAGTGTGTAGGCCCCTTGGAACCCACTTTCCCTGCCTTACTATCTGCCCATGCTGTGAGGGTGTAGGTTTGCCCTCTGAAAGCAAAATGAGGTAAGAAAAAGGAAAAGACTGGAAGAAGGAAGGAGGAGGACGGAGGAAGGTTGAGAGAGAGATTAAGAAGAGGGGGAAAGACAGGCATACCAACTATCAAATTAAAAGAGACACAAAAACAGAAAAGGTTTTTTTTAAAGGCAGTCATACTAACACACAAACCGACAAAAAAAACCCAAAAACCCTTTTGATGTACTCTTCCTCTAAAATACCCGCATACAAACAGAAGTTTTTTAAAAAGCAATAAAATAACAGAAACAAAGCAAGTAAAAAAAATTAATTGGAAACAGAACAATAGAAGAGCCAAAAAAAACAAAGACAAACAGAACAAACAAACAAAAAAACAAAAATTAAACTTCACTCTGAGGCTGTTCCTGTAACTTTAACTTTCCAGCTCTGGTCTCCAGCTCCTCCCCTCTGCTCTCAGTGAAAGCTGATAGGGTTGCTCTCATATTGGGTCAGATGTCCCACGGACTACTGTGGGAGCAAGGTAGATCAGATATGGACTCACCCAGCTTGCTGCTGCTGTTGTCAAGTCTCCCACTCAGATCTGATGTGTCTGTTCCTGTGCCAGTACATGGGGAGTGGCATCTGTCTCTGGGTTTGATGAGATAGTCTCTATGTCCCAGGTTGAAGGCTGGGTGGAGCTGGGCAGGGCAATGCAGGTCTCTGCCTGGTCCTTGGACAGAGAAAATAGCTCCGGTGAGTGTTTCCTCTCTAGTGGTGGGGTTCCTTTCCAGCCCCTTTGACCTGCTCTCTCCATGGATCCAGGCTCATGTCATTCTGTTGTCACAGGTGATGAAGTGGGCCGGTGCCAGGCAGTGAAGATCAGCTGTATTCCACATCCTTTTCTCAGGAGAGCCTGGAGAACAGCAGATGATCCTGTGTGCCAGCTCCAATCTCTGGGCAGTGGGGGGTTTCAGTCACCTCTGGAGGAGAGCCATGGGTGCATGAACCCGAGTCTCCCCCCAGACGGACTTTCACTCACCCACTGACACACATCCAGTCATGTAGAGTCGTTATGGACACCCACATTTGCAGAGACTCTCACAGTCTGACCTCTTCCATCACTATCATGCTGGAAATCCATCTTGTACCTCTTTTGTTAACGGTGAGCCTACATATTTCCTTTTCTTTGGTGCAGTTGTAAGTGCTATTGTGTTTTTATTTTGGTTTCTATCTGCCCATTGTCAGTATATATAAATACAATTTTTGGGGTGTAATCTTATGTCCTATTTCATTAAAGTACCTTTAGTTCTTGAAATTGAAAAAAAAAATAGTGTCCTTGAGATTTCCTATGAAAACAATCATGTCATTTGTAATGAGGACAGTTTAATTTCTTCCTCTCCAATCTGTATGCCTTTAATAATCTTTTCTTGCCTTATTTCAGTGGCTAGAATGGGAATGGTGAGAGGAGGCATCCTTGCCTTGCTCTCAGTCTTAAAGGGAAAGCTTCAGTCTTTCACCATTAAGCATGATATTAGCTGTAAATTTTTGAAGATGATCTTTATAAGACTGTGGAAATACCTCTCTTTTCCTAGTGTACTGAGAGTTTTTTTAAAACCATAATTGTGTGTTCATTTAATGTCTTTTCTGTGTTAATTGATATAATCTTATGATTTTTTGTTAGCTGATTGATATAATATATTACATTGGTTTATTGTAGAATAATGGACCAGATTTGCATACCTGGGAAAATATTCTTCTTTTCTAATGTGAGTATTTATTACTATAATTTTCCCTGTCAGCACTGCTTTAACTGTATCCATTTGATCTGTTGTGATTTTAGTTTCTTTTAGTTCTGTTTTAAAATTTTCTCTGAGACTTAAAATTTGACCTATAGATTATGTATAAGTGTGTTTCATTTCTAAATGTTAGAGATTTTCCTGTTGTCTTTCTGTTATGGAATTATAGTTGATTCACTTATGGTCAGAGAGCTTACACTGTATTCATTTCTTTAAGCTTGTTGATTTATTTGGTTCAGGTTTATGGCCTATTTTTGTGAATATTCTGTGGTCTTAAACTCGTGGGTTTCCCCTTTTTAAAATAACACTAGTATAACTCACAAATAGAAATTCTATACAATCAGTCCAAGAAACACTTGTGACATCCCAACACTGTCCTTTTGTTGTGTTTGTAATTTGATATCGAAGGCAGAAAGGTTACCAGGATGTGAGAAGAGTAGTATGCTCTGCTTCTGTGCTCCCAGAACTCCCCAGGGATGCCCCCCAGAGAGGTCGCTGATATGAGGGGAGGGCAGGATGCACTCATCAGCCCTGGCAGGGGCATCGACCTTGCAGTTCCGAGGATGTAGTCTCAGAGTGGACTTGCCCTGGGCAAAGAATCAGAAGTTGTCCTGTCACCAGCAGAGCCGTTTCCCCAGAACTCAAGGCCGCTACACTGCAGATGGATTTCCTTGCTGTGTCACGACTGTGTGCACCCCACTCCACTCGGGAGCCAGGCCTAGGTGGTTGCAAACCTGCAGGCCCCAACCTGCTGCTGCCCTTGCTCCCCAGACACCGGGCTTCTGCCTCTGGCTGATCTCCTCCTTGAGATTGCCTCATCTGCTCCATCGTGGGTGCCATGCCTTGCAAATGGTGTATGTTGTCTGCTGTTTTTGTTCAGTGTGTGTTCCCAGTGCCTTGGACAGTGCCTGACACAGAGCAAACTCTCTCAGAGAAATACTAAACAAAATGTTTCCAGAGCGTCTGCAGAATCTTGAGGCAGGAGCTGAGGGTCTGATGTGACTGGCTTCTGGACAAGGGTCTATGTCCACCTCTGACTTTGTGCCTCACTGGCCCACAAGTACCTGAGCAGGAATGAGGATCCCAGGGCTCCCTCAGGCCTTTTAAAAGCTCAATGGGGTGAAATCATTCCAGAAAGTGCCTTGGGTTATGTATATGCCTGGTCCCATAGATAATACCGATCAGCACTTTCCTTTCTGAGGATTTGGGGTTGCATCTCTCATTCTTATAAGGTGATTGTTAGTAAAAGCCCTAGTGAACAAGATTGGAGCAATCCTCCTAACTCTTGCGCTTTGCATAATCACACTGCAGGGGAGTTCCACTGCAGTTTTTGAGAATTTTATGATCAGAGCTAAGGCTTCTGTGTCCTTACACTGTATACAATCATCTTAGAACAGTTCTGACATTGTATTAAATAAAAATGCTTCACAACATAAAGGAGATAATACTTTCCTCCAAGAGTCCCTCATCCAACCGCTGGAGTTTTGTTTTAGGGATGGCTGCCATGGATCCTGCCTGCTGGATGCACACAGGCTGGTCCTTTCCCATCCACATTACTTAATTGAAGCAAAATGATACAGTTTTGGGGAAAGACTATGTTTCCTTGCTCTAGATCCTTTCCTATTGAATTTAGGAGTTCATGTACTGTCTGGTTAGAAAATTAACTGTGAAATTAAATTCACAGAGATGAACAGAGTACACCTCTAGTGTTCCAGGGAGTCTCCAGTTTAATTTGGAGGAGTGGGAGGTGCATTCTGAAATGCAGCAATGAACCTCCACAATGTAACTTTGTAGACCTCCAAGTTGGTTTTACAATCTCCAGTTCTGATTATATTTTGCAAAACTGCAGTTTAAATGAAGTGTGGCCAGCAGCTCTGCCTCCTGCCCAATTTGTTCCCTTCTGTCTTCGAACCTCTTTTTACTGTTGACTCATGGATCACACTGCTTCACACAGCATTGGCAAGCATGCACCATGACCTTGTTCCAGAGGTGTGGTTCCTTTTCTTCCTTGAAAAGTACTCTTCTTTGGAAAGGACTTCAGGAAAACTGGTGGGTTATGTAATACACGCTTTGCTTAGCCGACACATATTGAATTGCAAAGACATTTTTGCAGTTGAAACAGTTGGGATGGGACATGAGTCTTCTGACCCATGGGCCATGCTGCCCATAGGTTTTTGTGACAAGTACAGAATCTAGTATTTCAAGGTTTCTCAAAGTGGGCAGTCACACAATCCCTGAGAAAAATGGTGAGTATTTTGCCGAGTGGTCTTGAAGGGTGTGAAACCCATCTGGCTATGTCCTGGATGGCTCTCCTTTGTGTGCCTTTGTTGTCCCTGCACATGCCGGCACGGAGCTGGGACTCCCTTGCATGAAGCCGGATCAAACGAGAGATGTGTGTGGGGCCAAGCAAGCACACAAGAAAGGCCACAGCAAGAATGAGGAGTCTGGCTTTGAAGAAGACGTTTCTGCCAATCCCAGAAGAGCTAATGTGCAGGGGGCAAGCCCCATCCTGAGAATTCTGCACTAAAACACAACTCACAGCCCCATGAGTCAGGCTTTGGTGTTGCCTCCACTTGCACGTCAAGCCCAGAGAAGTCAGACTGCTTGCCCACATTCCTGCCAGAGGCTGCCTTGGGAGCCCACACTTCTCTCCAGGGCAGGGCACCTCTTGAGCACAGGAAGGTGAGAGGGCTGGCTGGTGAATGTGTGTCTGTCCCACCCAACGTGGCTCCGACTTTGTGGTTCCACAAAAGACTACTGAAAAGGTTCAGAAGGCTGCATACTGTTCCCCACCCCCAAGAAGCCCACATCCAAACCCCGGACCATTGGCACATGTGACCTCACATGGCAAGAGGGGCTTTGCAGGGTGGCTGAGGTCTTTGGGATGTGGAGGGGACCTGGAAAGCTTGTCAACAACATAGAAGAGAACCATCCCAACTGGTTGGAGGGAGCTGTGACTGCAGAATAAGGGTCACAGTGGTGTGTAGTAAGGACTTGACTAGTCACAGAGGGCTCTGAAGGTAGATAGAGGGCTTCTGGTCCAATTGCACAGGCAACTTTTGCAGGAAGGTGGGAGATGGGTTCTCCCCTTGAGCCTGCAGAAAAAAAGCCACCCTGTCTACACCTTGAATCGGCCCCCAGACCCACACTGGGTGTCACCTCCAGAACCGCAGAGGATGGATTATGGGAGTTCTACAGTAGCCCAGGAAAGGAAGGCAGAGAGCCCAGGGTGGTGTTCCTGGTGTTCAGGTGAGACTCATGTGTAGGGGAGTGAGCCTTGTGGGGAGGTCACACCAGCCCTATCTCTTCTGGCATTGGCAGAGAGGTCCAGGGATGTTTGGCTGAGCTGAGCTGCAAGGTGCTATGACAGGAGGTGCCCAAGCCGTAACCCTGCTCACGTGGTAGTGCCAGGCGAGGCTCACATGCGGGTTACTGTCACAGCCATTTTGCAACACATGGGGATGTCCCTTTCTTGTACAAGAAGTCTGGGGCTTGGAGCAAGGGGATTCCTTGTCCTAGGTTTGATGATCCACCAGGGCCTGTTTGTAATCATAACATCTGACTACCATGAGCTGGAGGGGTCACGGGAAGGACATTTGAGCCTGTGTGTGAGAGTGCATGAGACTTAGTGCACATGAGTGGGAGTGTGCATTGCTGTTTGCATATGAGAATGTGAGTCAGTGTGGGAGTGTGTATGTGATGCCACATGTGTGTGTGACGACTGCGTCCGTGTGATTATATTTTGTGTCTATGTGTGTATGAATGTGTGTCTATGTAAGTGGGCACGAGAGGGCATATGTGTTAAACTGTGTGTGTCGCAGATGTGTAAGTAAGGGTGAGAGTGTGAGGCATGAGTATGCGGTTGAGTATGTGTGCGTTTGTGTGTCCATGTGTGGCAGTTAATGTGTGTGAGTAGACTGTGAACTGTTGTCTGTGTGTCATTTTATGTGTCTGTGTGTAAGTTAGTGTCTGAGTACATGTATGACATTGTGTGTGTGTTGGTGTTTATGTCAGTGTGTCTGTGTTTGAGTTAGTGTGAGTGTGTTAGTGTGTCTATGTGTGAGTTGATGTGAATGTGTGTGTGAGCAGACATATGATACTGTTTGTACATTAGTGTGTGTGTTACTCCTGAGTGTAGGTATGTGAATCAATGTGTATTTCTTTTCATTAGTGTGTTTGCATGCATGACATTGTGTGTGAGTGTATTGTGTCTCTCTGTGTCAGTAGCTTGTGTGAATCTGTCAGCACGTGTGTCAGTGTGTCTATGTGTGAGTTGGTGTGTCTGGGTGAGTGTATATTTGTGTGTTAGTGTGTCAGTGAGTGTGTCTGTGCATGAGTTAGTGTGTGTGTGTCAGCAAGAGACCATATGAGTGAGTCAGTGTGTGTCTCTGTGTGTGTGAATGTAAGAGGGAGACCGACAAAACCCCAGAATTTATTTATGAAAAATTGTGTATGCATTCCTACATGCTTAAACTTCAGTCACCTTCAAAGTACTGTCTGTTTGACGCAATACACCTACTGAGATGCTTTTTCCACTGCTCAAAACAGTTTTTAAACTTGTCAATTTTGATGCCTTTTAGTGCTTCTATCATTTTTTGTTTCACTGCTTCCACGTTGGCTAAACATTTCCCGTTAAGGCCCTTTTTCATCCAGGGAAACAAAAAAAGTTGCTCAGGGTGAGATTGCCTGAGCAAAGTGTTGCTCAGCGAGGGTGGCAAACAGGGGTCATGCCGGTTTTCTGTCAAAAACTGCTGAACTCTCATCGTGGTGCGAGCAGGTGCATTTGTCAAGCACCCATGATGAATTAGGCAAATGCATTAAAAGAATCTCCAAAAAAAATTCACCGAAGCCAAACACAAGTCCCTCACAACAAGCAAGCTGGTACACTGATGCCGATGGGCTCCTACAAAAGTGTGTGAGTTACTGTGTGTCAGTGTGAGTCAGCGTCAGTATGAGTGCTGCGCTAGTGTGTCACTGTGTGTGTCAGTGTGAGTTTGTGTGATTGTGCAAGAGTCAGTGTCAGCATATGCCACTGTGTGTGTCTGTGTGTGAGTCAGTGTGTTAGTGAGTCTGTGGGTGTGTCAGTGCATGTGAGCCAGTGTTAGTGTGTCAGTGCATGTGTTTCTCTGTGTCAGTGTCAATGTGACAGTTAGTGAGTCAGTGTCAGTGTGAGTGCTGCACTCTTGTGTGTGAGTCAGTGTGTGTAAATGTGAGTATGAGTCAGTGCGTGTCTGTGTGTGAGTCCGCACGAGTGTGTGAGTCAGTATGTCTGTGTGCATGTCAGTGTCTTGTGTGTCAGTGTATGTGTCTGTGACTGTGTGTTTCAATGCCTGTGTGTGTCAGTGTATGCCTGTGACTGTGTGTGTCAGTGTCAGTGTGTGTGTGTCAGTGTGTGTGTCAGTGTGTGTGTGTCAGTGTATCTGTATGTGAGTCCGTGTGAGTGTGTGTGAATGCTGGCTCATGTTCCTCTTGGCTCCTCCCCGTGCCCGCTGCTCCGGGCAGGAGCATCACGTTGGAGACTCACTGGGTGTCGGGTTGACTGTGGGGTGGGGGGCAGGTGGCCCGCCCTCCTGCCCACTATCGGCCCCACCCGACAGGCAGCAGGCCAAAGGGCAGGGCCCAGGCGGGCGCAGGCAAATGGGCACATGCACCGTAGACAGGGCCGCCCCTTCCCTCTCTACCTTCACCCCTCTGTGGTGGTCTGCGGACAGGTGTGCGGGGCGCAGCCCATGCCTTCCCTCCAGCGGGAACTCATCCTCGCCAGGGGTGGCTCACAGCCGCCTCCATGGGCCGGGCAGAGGGCTCAAGGCGGGCATGGGGCGGGGGAGGGGGCGAGAGGACGGGGCCGGGGTGATGGGAGCCCAGAGTGTTCCTCACCGTTAACAGCGACCCCGCCCGTGTGGTCCACGTTGACAAGTCAGGACAGCGCAGGTCGCCTTCACCCGCTGGAGACATAAAATGACTGACTCATGTCCCTCTCTCGGCTGATTTGGCGAATGAGAGGCAGGGGGACCCATGGAGGGAAGAATGGGTGTCGCAGACAGCTGGGATGCCCGCTGCCCCGGCACCCGCCCCCTCTGCAGGTGTGGCAGCGGGATAGCGTCTCCCTCTCCAGCAGAACTGACCTCCGCTTGGGTACCGGGTCCACGTGGACTTCGCTGGAATGGGCAGACCGGTCTGACGTGCCGGGCCAGGCTCCCAGCCCTGGGTGGCTGGAAGGGGAGGGGCGGTTGTCCGTGCCTTCCAGCAGGAGGACAGTAGAGCTGGGTGAAACGTCGGCCATTCGGGGGGTAGGAGGACAGACTCCTACCACCAACCAGCCAACTTGGAGTCCTCTGTTTTTTCTAGAAAGCCCCAAAGAGTGTATAAATGGCGACTTGCAGGAGTGGGACTGGGTCCCTCTGTCCTGCATGTGAGGGCACTCTGGTCCATCTGTGGCTCTGGGTCTCTGGGACCTTCGCCCTTTCACTGGTCAGGTGGGTCACATGCATCCCTCAGGCCCCAGGGCTGCTGGCACCCTTGTGGGGCTGGATCAAGGACCCCTCTGGTTATGCCCACTGTGCTCCCCATGTTATCTTGGAATTAGCTCCTTACCTACATAATTTCAACCTCTAGGGATACAGTTACATGAAAACATCACCTTTGGTAACATCCTGACTTGTATTTGTGCTTTTGTGGCAGTGTGGAAAGCTGCTGTGACTGCCCAAAGCTAGAAGGGCTCCCGTGCTCCCTGTTTTGCTGCTGGACCTAAGCGTTGCCATTTCTTTTTTTCTTTTTTTTTTTTTTTTGAGTTGTAGTCTCATTTTTTTCCCCAGACTGGAGTGCAGTGGCACGCTCCCGGCCACCACAGTCTCAACCTGCTGGGATCCGATGATCTTTCCACCTCAGTCTTCCAAATAGCTGGAACTACAGGCGCGTGCTACCACACCCGGCTAATTTTTTGATTTATTGTAGAGATGAGGTCTCACCAAGTAGCCCAGGTGGGTCTCGAACCCGCGTGCTCAGGCAATCCACTCACCTCAGCCTCCGAAGGCACAGGATTACAGGCTGAGCCACCGCGCCAGGCTGCGTTGCCATTTTTTAGCAGAAACTTCTTCCATGCATAATTATAGGAATGTGCACATTAGGAATACAAATCCTTACTTTGGAGAGCGATCCCAGCTCTCCTCCCAGGCAGGGTCTCATGGGGGAGAAGCACTGCTTATGAGGAGCTGATCTGGGCATGGCCACATGATCACAGCCCAAAGCTGTGTGATCTCGTTCAAGTGACTTCACTGCTTCCGTCCTAAAATCACAGCTAGGATTTTGTATATGCCTGAAGACTGTGCCTGATGACTTCCTGTGGTGCCTTCAGAGGCCTACGATTCTGCATGATATAAGCCAGTCCAGAAAATTAAATTAATCCTTGGTGAACAGCACGTAAAAAAAATAATTGAATTTGTGGATATGCGTTCTTGGGTCACACAGTGTCTGCGGGGCCTTGCAATGGGAACTCTTCAGATAAAACACAATCATGGCAAAACATTCAACTAGAACAAAGGGTAAGATCTCACAACACCTAGGTGAGAGCAGGAAGAGTCTCATTGGGGACAGAGTGATGGACACAGCAGTATGAGGCTTCCGTGCAGTTGTGAGCCTGTATGGTGGATCCCACCATGGCAAGGCCAAGCGATGTCTGGAACACATGGCACAGCCACTCCCAGTCCACCCACAGCCATGTTTGGTCCTCATGCCAGGTACATAAGCTCCTCCCCCAAGCTTCATCCCTTTAAAACCTCCTGCTCCTGCTGCAGCTGGTGACAGGGTGAGGATAAGAGCCTGCCACCTCTGAGTTGAAGACATTCTCTCCCTCATTCACCCCATGGACCACAGTGACATGGAAGCCACTGACCACAACGCACTTGCACCATGGGAGGAGGGAAGGAGGCAGAGGAGGCCCTGCAGAAAGAAGTCATAGGGACATCTGGCACCCCACAGCCCTCATGTTCTAGCTTTTACCTCAGACCCCACTGCCTCCATGTTCTAACTTCTACCCCACACCTTACAACCCCCAGGTTCTAGCTTCTACCTCACACTCCTCAGCTTCCACATTCTAACTTCTGCCTCACAACCCACAGCTCCTAGCCTCTACATCACACCTGGAATCCCCACAATCTAGCTTCTGCCTCATATTTCACAATCCCCATGTTTCAGCCTCTTCCTCACACCTCATACTCTCCCATGTTCCAGCATCAACTCAGGTCTCTGTGTTCTAAGATCCAAGCTTGTTAGGTGTATTTTCCATCTTCCTTGGTATCACAGGTGACACATACATGAGATGTTTTTCTACTTTCCTGGCCTCTTGTATCATTTTGTTGTTGTTGGGTGCCTTCTACTTGACCTTGAAGGTGTTGGCACATATTCTAAGGTTTGTCTCTTGAAGATCTTACTTCTGAACAATTTCTGTGTTAGTCAACAGTTGTTTTCACAATAACCCACCCATACAATGCCTCTCTCATGTTCACGGGGCAGGAGTGCCATGGGCCGGCCTGCTCTTGGCCTCTCCGGTTGTGTCTGTGGCTGTTCTCACACAGAGGTCATGCTGTGGAGAACCAGGGGTTTGGCATGTGTGGGGCTGCTTGCAGGGCCTTAGGACATCACTGGGGTGGATGTTGTCCCCTGGGTACCTCTAGGTGAGGGGCAGTGCTGTGAGTTAGCCATCCTGTAGCATGTATGGCTTCATTTGTTCCTCCTGATGTGCCCCATGTTGTTCTGACGTTTGTTGCTCTGGAACATTTTCCCTTCACCCTTTCTCATTGTTCTTTATTTTGTTCTCCTCCACATACACACAAAGAAAGAAAAACATGTATTTTTGGCAAGCAGTTGACTATGTTTCAAATGTGAAATGATAAAATTAAATCCAAATGCCTCTTCGACTGTGTCTCTGAACTCCTGAAGTTCAATCAAGGTCTGGTTGTGTGCCACCCAGAAAGTCAATCAGTGAGATCAGGATTGCCAGGGAAGGAGGTTCTTTAATGTGAGTTATATCATCCAGGAGACAGGAAACAACTCTCAAATCCATCTCCCAACTGACTGAAATTTCAGCTTTATAAAGAGGGAAGAAATGTAACAATGTGCAGGAAAGCATGAATTAGGGAGGGGTAAGGAAGAGAAGTTGGTCAACAGGCAGCAGATGATCGATTCTGACAGGAAAGAGGTTTTGTGTCTCCTTGTCTAGATGCAGTGATAGAGTGATCTGGTAAGTTTCAGTTTCTTCTGGGAGGTCTGATGGTTTTTTCCTGAGAAAGGAACTGAGGACAAATGCAAGTTTCTCCGGAGGGGCAATCTCCATGTTTATTACAGACCCATACTTATCAGTCCTGTGGACAATTTGTCTGGTTTCAACCACATGGTCCCAGTGCCCAGCTTTGGTAGCTAGCACCTCATCTCCCATACCTTTCTTCTCCTCCTGCTCCAGATTGCACAACCCTATTTGGCCTACTAGAAGTGAGATTATGCAGTGTTTGTCGTTCTGTTGACCAACTTCTCTTCCTTACCCCTCCCTAATTCATGCTTTCCTGCACATTGTTACATTTCTTCCCTCTTTATAAAGCTGAAATTTCAGTCAGTTGGGAGATGGATTTGAGAGTT
>CAUYQG010055867.1:0-11197 GCA_963574415.1 Tarsius wallacei | reverse complement strand
TTCCAAGTGTCCTAGAAGGGGCCCACCCTTCAAAAGACAATTCCAGTTTTGGGGGGTTCCCCTCTTGTAATTTCCATTTTCTTCATATTTTTTGATAAGGTGAGCAAGTCATAAGCAGTTCTCAAACTAAAAGCCATCTCTGGTAATGGCTGGCATACAGTCAGCAATTGCATTTTTTTAAAAAATTGTTTTGAGATTAGTCACTTTCATTTGAGAAAAGCCTTCTAATTTTGACCTATATGGTATATAACAACCCCAAAATGTCAATGCCTTTTACATTCTTGGAGTACATCACATATCCTACTTTGTGTGAATATCTGTATTGAGACATTTATACTGCCTGCTTTCATTTACTATCCATCAATTGTCTTAACAAAATAACAAAAGACTCCCAAGCTTTTAGTCACTGCTTATGACTTGCTCACCTTATCAAAAAATATGAAGAAAATGGAAATTACAAGAGGGGAACCCCCCAAAACTGGAATTGTCTTTTGAAGGGTGGGCCCCTTCTAGGACACTTGGAACTATTCCTCTGGATCAAATGGTCTGAAGGTTTTTTTTTTAGTCGGAGTCTCACTCTGTGGCCCAGGCTAGAGTGCAGTGGCACACTGCTCACAGTCACTGCAGCCTCGACCTGCTGGGCTCAGGCGATCCTCCCACCTCAGTCTTCCAAGTAGCTGGAACTACAGGTTTGCACCACCATGCCTGGAGGATTTTTTGATTTATTGTAGAGATGAGGTCTCACCAATTTGCCCAGGCAATTCTCTCACCTCGGTCTCCCAAAGTGCTAGGATTATAGGCATGAGCCACCACAACTGGCCAATCCACAGATGTTAAATCAGCATATGAAAAGATGTTTAACATATGTTATTAGGGCATTGCAAATTAAAACAACAATGAAATGCCACTACACATTAAGTAGAATGACCAAAATTCAAAACACAACACGAAATTCTGACAAAGATGTGAAACTCTCATTCATTTCTGGTGGGCATGCAAAAGGGTACAGCTACTTTGGAGGAGAGTCTAGTGATTTCTTACAAAACTAAATATACTATTACCATATGATCCAGCAATCTTGCTCTTTGGTATTTACCCAAATGAATTAAACACTTATGTCCATATAAAAACCTGCACACAGATGTTTACAGCAGCTTTATTCGTAACTTGGAGGCAACCAAGATTTCCTTCAGTAGGTGAATGGATAAACTGTGGTATATTCAGACAATGGAATATTATTCAGCACTAAGAAAATGAGCTATCGAAGTTATGAAGAGACATGAAGGAAAATTAAATGCACATTGCTAAGTAAAGAAGCTGATCTGAAAGGTCTCTATTCTATATGGCATTCTGAAATGCTATGCAACTATGACTGCAACTATATGATATCCTGGAAAAGGCAGAACTATGTAAATAGTAAAAAGATCAGTGGTTTCCAGAAGTTATGGGGGAAGGGAGAATGAACAGGTAGGGCACAGAGGATTTTTTGGGGCAGTGAAATTGTATACTACAATGGTGGATACATATCATCACTACATATCATAACCCATAGAATGTACAGCACCAAGAATGAATCCTAATGTAAACTATGGACTTCGAGTGATTTGAAAAAATGTTCTTGCTGTGCCCACATGGTGGGCTCTTATGAAACTTCATCAAACTGGAAATTTCAATAGAATTACATTAATACAATGGAAAAAAGGTGGGTGGGGATCATCTGTTTCTTAACATTGTTTCCTTTCCTTCCAAATATTCTGAAGTCTAAATTTTGTCAATAGCATGTACTACCCTGAAAATGATTCTATCTTGGTGAATTTTTTGTTGTTGTTTTTTTTTTTGAGTTGGAGTCTCATTCCGTTGCCCAGACTGGAGTGCAGTGGCCGCTCCCGGCCACCACAGCCTGGACCTGCTGGGCTCCGGCCATCCTTCCACCTCAGCCTTCCCAGTAGCTGGAGCTACAGGCGCGCGCTACCACGCCCGGCTAATTTTTTGATTTATTGTAGAGATGAGGTCTCGCCTGCCCAGGCGGGTCTCGAACCCGCGGGCTCAGGCAGTCCACTCACCTCAGCCTCCCAAGGCGCGGGATTACAGGCTGAGCCACCGTGCCCAGCTATCTTGGTGAATTTATTTGATATTATTTTTCATATGCACATAAAAGTAACACATTAGTGAATGTGTATGACTGTGTGTTAGCTGACAGCATGTACAAAGTTCTAAAAGATATTTTTAAGTTTCTAGATACAAGAATCTAGTATTTTTTTTTTTTCTTTTTTTTGAGTTGAAGTCTCACTCTGTCGCCCAGACTGGAGCGCAGTGGCCGCTCCCGGCCAACGCAGCCTCGACCTGCTGGGCTCCGGCGATCCTTCCGCCTCAGCCTTCCGAGTAGCTGGAACTACAGGCGCGCGCTACCATGCTCGGCTGATGTTTTTGATTTAATGTAGAGATGAGGTCTCGCTAAGTTGCCCAGGCAGGTCTCGAACCCGCGGGCTCAGGCAATCCACTCACCTCAGCCTCCCAAGGCATGGGATTACAGGCTGAGACACCAAGCCCGACTGAATCTAGTATTTTTTTTTTTTTTTTTTTTTGAGTTGGAGTCTCACTGTTGCCCAGACTGAAGTGCAGTGGCTGCTCCCGGCCACCGCAGCCTGGACCTGCTGGGCTCCGGCGGTCCTTCTGCCTCAGCCTTCCAAGTAGCTGAAATCACAGGTGCGCGCTACCACACCCGGCTAATTTTTTAAATTTATTGTAGAGATGAGGTCTCACCAAGTTGCCCAGGTGGGTCTCGAACCCGCGGGCTCAGGCAATCCACTCACCTCAGCCTCCCAAAGTGCTGGGATTACAGGCTGAGTCACCGAGCCCGGCTGAGTCTAGTATTTTTTTTAAAGGTGTTTGTACAAAGATATTACTTGGAAAAAATGTACATTAATTTCAATGTTCTACTTATTCTATCATATTAAAACGGACAATACTTTAAGGCCAGGTGTGATGGCTCACACCTGTAATCCCAGCACTTTGGGAAGCCAAGCCAGGAGGACTGCCTGAACACTGCTTGAGGGAGGCCACTGCAACACAGTGAGACCTCATCTCGGCAAAAAAAATTTAAAAATTAGCTAGGGGTGGTGGTGTGCACCTGCAGTCCCTCAGGTGCTCAGAAGGATCGCCTGAGTCCAGGAGGTTGAGGATGCAGTGAGCCATGATTGTGCCAGCGCACTCCAGCCTAGGTAACACAGCAAGACCCTCAAAAAAACAAACAAAAAACCAGAAATACCTTAAAAGAATACTTCTTGACAACTGTAAGAATACCCTGAGATTCTTTTTCCTTTAGAATCAGACTGCACACCCATTTTGTGAACTACCTGGACAAACACATCAATGCTTCTAGAATAATCTTCCAAACACAGAGCCAGCAAGGAAGAGTTCAGAGATAAAGCTATTCTTGTGCTGGGCTCCCATTCCCTGAAGAGGTCACCAGCACAAAAGTTGACAGTAAACCATTAGCTGGCGAGAAGTGGGGAATGAATACTGCTTAGCCTATGGAACTGCAAAACTGACTTTGCCAGCTCCTAAAATTTCTGTATCTCCTAACAGCAGAGAAGCCCTGGTTTAAGCCAAATTTTTGAAATTGAGAGTAAAGATCAGAATTCCCTATCACTCCTACTATGCAACCACTTCAGAACACATAACCTATTGAAGCAGCTCCGTGTATGAAGTCAAATAAGAAAAGCATCAGTTTTCGGTGCTATAGATAATATAAAAATTTTCATTTTCAAAGCCAAAAGAAGACTGGATTCTTAGGGGGCTATTCCAACTCTTAATGTTCCAAGTAAACAACTTAAAAATGGGTGTTTTCCCAAGAGGCTGGAGAAGGCATTCACGTAATCTAGGAGCCATTCCTTCCACTCAATGTCATCTATTACTATCTAAATAGATGTTGGCATATTTCTGCCTTAAATATAAAAGGCTGATACTGAAGCTCATAGCAATAAGACAATTACTTCTAAGATGTAAATTATGTGTAAGATTCATGTTCTAAATGTGGTTCAGCCTAAAAATGGTAAGAAAAAAATGAAAACTTACACTGAAATATTTTTTGCACAATCAACTCTAATAACTGGTTCACACTGACAAAAATGAAAACAGTAATTCGATATACTTTTACAATAAATAAAATGTAAAAAAATATTTCAATACATAAATAGAAGCTTTACACATCCAAAATATAGTACATATATGAAATATACCTCTAAAATTTAATGAAATACTACAAACTACTATAATTTTCATTACAAATTGTACATATTTAAATATAGAAATCTATTTTTTCTAACATTTTAAATTTCAGAGATAGCTTGCATGGTGGTACTGTGGAGAATGATTTTATATACCAAGCTTTAAAGTAATTAATTGTAATGAGTAACTCAATGGAAGAACATGATTGTAATAATATGAAGAAAAATTTCTTAGTTATGGCAAAAGTACCACTTTGAGGAAAACAGAGATATTCCTGTATAGACGGTAATGCTGAAAACAAAAGGGAGTATATTCGATTTTCAACTTATTGGTGTCTTGAGCATCAACTCTGTAGAATGTTTGGGTCAACCTGAAGGGTGTTGTAACAAGTCAAATGGCTAGATTACCACCCCAATTCACGACTCACATGGAAGACTTCAGGAGCACTCTTCCAAGACAAAATGTATTTTAATGTGTCTCAAAAGTTTATACTGCTTCTCAATACTTCAAAGTCTGTTTGATAAATAAACCTCCACTTTATATTCTTTAAGACATGAAACTGGAAAAACTAATAATAACTTAGGGGGAATGAAGAGACAGTTGAAGACATTTATTCCCCTACTCAAATAAAGAGGAAGAAAAAAATACGATGCCAAAGAATACTTTACTAGGTACGTGCTAAAAGAATAGAAGTTCATTGTTTAATACCATACTGGTGTTTGCCTATTTTATAATTTTTGGCCACTTGTATTAGTTATTTAAGGAGAAGTTATTTAATACCTGACTTACTTAGGGAGAAACTTAGGTAATGTTTAAACAACTTGAGAAAATTTATTCTTTCTGAAAGAATTTTATATATGTACATGTGTATATAACTTATAGTGTTATGTGTGTATATATATATATATATATATGCTATATATACAGAAATCCTCCAACATGATTTTATAGATGTGTGTGTGTGTGTGTGTGTGTGTATACATCATGTGTAAAATCATATTGGATGTATCTGAAGTTCTGGGGATAATTTCTTATTCTCAAGTTTTCATAATCTTTCCAATAAAAAGTACACATTGAGTTAAAATCTGTTATAATTGTACTTTCAGAAAGAATATCTGTTCGCCAGCTCAGAAGGAAATTTATTTACAAATACAAATACAAGCTGCATTAACATCTTATTTCCATATATCCCACGGCATATGATCACTTTAACAGCATTTGTATTTCAATTTTTATCCCTTAAGTAAAGCCTGCAATTTAGGAGTGTAAATGTATAGTCTGATCAAAACAATTTAATTGTTACTGATCCACTGATATTTATTTTCTGTTTCTTCTTTTTGGACTCTTTGTTCTTCTCGGTGATTAGCTGCAGTCCAAAATGTTATTTTTTTGAGTACTTGTTGCAGAAGCTTAGGCGGTAATAAAGATATCTGACTTTCTAAAATGATAGCATTTTTACCAATACAGTCGAGGCATGACCTGTAAATAAAACATAATAGTATTAATTTTGAACTAATATGAAATATTTATAGTTAAGTATTCCTTTTTTTTTTTTTTTTTTGAGAAAGCAGGCTTTATTGAGAGGACAGAAAAGCTTCCACAGTGGGAGGGGACCCGAAGGGGTCACTATAAAAAATTTACATGACAGTGCATTCCTTTGTATTGTTTGGAATCCTATCCATTTTTTTCCCAAAGCACCACAATAAGCATATATGTGTATAGCTAGAGACTGTCTCTGTCCAAAATCCAACAGAAACAGAAGATACGGCTGGGCTCGGTGGCTCAGCCTGTAATCCCAGCACTTTGGGAGGCTGAGGCATGTGGATTGCCTGAACCCATGGGTTCCAGACCAGCCCGGGAAACTTGGCAGACCTCGTCTCTACAATAAAATAAAAAATTAGCGGGGCATGGTAGTGCGTGCTTGTATTTCTGGCTACTTGGAAGGCTGAGATGGAAGGATCCCCGGAGGCCAGTGAGTTCATGCTGGGGTGGCTGTGAGCATGTCACTGCAATCCAGCCTAAGCTACGGAGTGAGACTCCAACTCAAAAAAGAAAAAGAAAAAGAAAAAAGAAACAGAAAATACAACTCATCATGCAGAATATTCTTCAAGTAAAGAAGATTTAGGCTTAATTTCAAACCAGACTAGTCTATGCAGCTCCTTTTTTATGTATCCCTCCAGCTAGCGCAGTCAGCACGGACCCTTTTCTGAGAATGGTCTCTTTGCTCCATCACCTCATGAGGAAGCACCTGATACCCACCTTTACACCGTCCATATTTCCTTCATAAATGACTGCATTGACCTAAGTCAACCCAGAAGGAGCAGGTTGGAAGAGAGGAATGGAGCAGCAATACACAAAGCGCTAGCAAGAGACAACTTGAGTTTCTACTATTAGGGGCCTGCCATTCACTAGAGGGCAGTATCCTTCCAAATACAATTCCCTTTTTAAAATTAATTATTATTATTTTTTTACAGATAGGGTCTGACTCTGTTGCCCAGGCTGGAGTGTGTGGCGTGATCATAGCTCACTGCAGCCTCGACCTCCTGGGCTCAAGTGATCCTCCCAAGTAGCTGTGGTTACAGGGGCATACTACCATGATTGGCTAATATAAAGTGTTTTTTTTGTTTGTTTGCTTGTTTTTTGTAGAGACAAGGTCTCACCAAGTTGCCCAGGCTGGTCTGGATCTCCTGGCCTCTCAAACGATCCTTCCGCCTTGACCTCCCAAAGTGCTGGGATTACAGGCATGAGCAACCATGCCTGGCCTCAAATATTTCTTGATCCCTGCATATGAGGAACTTGCAATCCAAAGTCCAAACCATACCCTGGACTGATTAAATCACAATCTGTGGGAGCAGAACTCAGGCATCAACACTTTTTGAAGGTCCCTATGAGATTCTAATGTGTAGACAAGTTTGGGAACTACCATGCTAAGAGAAGAAGCAGTTAAGAAAGACTTCAGAAAGGACTAGTCTGAGTTAGTCCAGTGGTTTTCAAGAGGTTCAAGTTGTAGAAGAACATCAGGAAGTTACAGTATATACCCTGAAATACATGTCCTCCCCTGCTCTCCCTCCCTCCCGCTTCCTTCACCTGCTATTCCCCCACTTATAAAAATCTCACGCTTGTTCACTAGGCAATTTCCTCATCTTTCATATCCTTCCTTCCAACTCTCACAGGCAGAAGTAGGGGCCTCTTCCATAATCCTTCCACTAAATTTTGCATAGACTCCTTTTAGAGCAAGAGTGTATGAGTTAAGACACTATGTCACACATCAATTCAAAAACAGCTTTGGGGTTAAAAAAAGAGTCTTCTATGTTAAATGTGTGTGTGCATATATAGTCAGCCCTCCAACTGTGAGCTTCTTCTCCACGGGGTCAACCAACTATGAACTGGAAATGTAGTTAGGCCTACAATGAATGCATCTGTACTAAGCATGTACAGACTTTTTTTCTTATGGCTATTCCCTACACAATACAGTATAACAACTATTTACATAGCATTTATATTGTATTAGGTACTATGATTAATCTAGAAATGATTTCAAGTATATGGGAGGGGCTGGGCTCAGTGGCTCAGCCAGTAATCCCAGCACTTTGGGAGGCCAAGGCGAGTGGACTGCCTGAGGCGTGGGTTCGAGACCAGCCCGGGCAACCTGGCAAGACCTCGTCTCTACGATAAATCAAAAATTAGCTGGGCATGGTGGCACATGCCTATAGTTCCAATTACTTGGAAGGCTGAGGTGGAAGGCTCGCGGGCGCCCAGCAGGTTGATGCTGTGATGGCCGTGAGTGTGCCATGGCTCCAGCCTGGGTGGCGAAGTGAGACTCCAACTCAAAATAAATAAATAAAGTATATGGGAGGACATATGTAGGTTATATGTAAATACAATGCCATTCATAGATTCTGAGCATCCAGGGATTTTGGTATCTGAGGGAGGGGGTCCTGGAACCAATCCCCACAGATACCAAGGGAGGACAGTATATAACATATATATTATATATATTATTATTAAACACATTCTGATTTCCAAAAGGTTAAAATGTGAAAAAATGTCGGGCTTAGAATTAAGGAAATATTACTACAAAAAATTTTACAAACAAAACAAAAATGTGACTGTGCCATATATTTTAACTTTCAAAACTCATATTGGTGTATGGTTCACCAGTATAAATTGATTATACTCTTAGGAAGATGTAAATGCTTTCTTGAATTCAGGTATTATAACTCGTCAAAAAGAGGAACAAATCCTCATCCACAGCACATATGTGTAAAATCGTAAATTTGCTTACCTGAGTAGTGAGTGAGGCTGTGTCTGAAAGATCAGTAAATCATTACAGTGACCCTAGACAACAGGAAAAGGCATTCTCAGGTTTCCAGCAAATAACCATGCATTACTAACAGGATGCTTTTATAAATATAAAAGTGATTATATAAACCAGCAATAAATACTTCTAGCTATTGACACCCAACATAAATGCACACACTCATACATATACCTGCCATCCACAAACTTTGGGTACATGGTTACCAACTTTCAGTGACCAAATTTTTACCTAACCAATAGCCTACATAATTGCAAATTTAAATATCAAAAATATGTTCTTCTCTGAGAAGTGAATTAAAAATGGTAACAGTAGTGGTTTTCAAACATTTTGTTTTTCAAGCTAAATTTTTTATTTCAAAGAACTCTTATTTTAAAATATCCTCTTTATCCTGTTTTCCTTTTACAAGTGGTTCCAGGATTCCCCAAGAATTCTTAATCTGAAAATCAAGATCTGTGGTCTGGCGCGGTGGCTCACACCTATAATCCCAGCACTTTGGGAGGCTGAGGTGAGAGGACTGCCTGAGCCTACAGGTTTGAGACCAGCCTGGGCAACTTAGCGAGACCTCATCTCTACAATAAATCAAAAAATTAGCCAGGCGTGGTGCCATGTGCCTGTGGTTCCAGGTACATGGAAGGCTGAGGCAGAAGGATCACCTGAGACCAGCAGGTCGAGGCTGTGGTGGATGCCACTGCACTCCAGCCTAGGTGACAGAGTGAGAGATTCCAACTCAAAAAAAAAAAAGAAAAGAAAAGAAAAGAAAGTAAAGAAAAGAAAATCAAGATCTGGAAGATTTCTTGAATAATGAGTCTCTCATCTAAAGTTAATATGGTAGAAGAGTCACAGAAAAGATCTCTAATCCTTTCAAATAGGTCTTCAGAATTTCATAACTTATGATCTTGATTTTAATCAGAATTCCTATTTTAATGATCAACCTTGTACCCTAAATGAAGATTTCTAGTGCCAGGCAGAGAACAAAACAAAATTTGCTTTTTAAATAAATGCAGAGTTGTGGCTTTAATCTTTTAGTGAAGCTCTGAATTATAAACCAAAGGAAGCTCTAAAGCTGTTTTTTTTTTTAAGAGACCTGGTCTCTCACTTATGTTGCCCAGGCTGGTATCGAACTCCTGGCCTCAAATGATCCTCCTGTCTCAGCCTCCCAAAGAGCTGGGATTGCAGCTGACCTAAAACTTTCATATACAAAACATTTAAGTTAGAGGCCTCAGAATTACAAGAGAAAGCAAATTCCCTGGAGAGAAGTCACCCTATTTCAGGGCTGACCACTCCACAGGAGCAGCTCTCATGATAACTGTGCCTGAAGAGATGAAAGAGAGCTGTTTCCCTCTGGGTAGGGTTCCAGCTCATTGTACCCCATCTTTGATGGCTCAGAGTTTTGCTAATCTTGAGTGTCCTACATGCATCAGAGCAGTTGTTCCTGAACTCCTGTCCTATCATGGACAATGTATGAATGGCCACCCTGCTCTGAATTTCCCAGGGTGCTAGGAGTGAAAGAACAATACTCTCCAAATGCTACTCATTTCTTCTTCGGACCTTAGTTTTACCAGATTTTAAAACTGAAATGCTTTAACTCAAACGTAAAACAGTTGGGCAAAGCATTGGCAAAAGACACATAAAATAATAAGAAAATACACTTTAAACATTTCAACAAAGTCGTTTTCTCTTGAGGGGAAAGTAGCAGGTAAGACTCAAGACTAAACAGGGTAGCTTCAACAGTATTGGTGATATTCTGGCAAAACTGGCTAGCAAATTTCATGGATATTTATTTGCTTAGAATCTACATTATAAATATTATTTTAATCTATCAAATGTTACATATAAATATTTTAGTTCAACACAATTATAGACACCTATATAAGAGGAAAAAGAAGAGTCATACTTCAAAAGCTCTTCTTAATAATTTGGCTAATAAAATTAACGGATCTGTTTTGATTTGAAAGTCCCAAATATCCTAAAATGCTTTATAATTTATGAATATTCTGAATATTAATCATACCACAGTACTCTGATCATGCCCTTCCATATTTTTGCAATGTTAGAATATCAACATCTTTGTTGAATAGCCATTTAATTTGAATAACACAATTATTCAGAGAAAATATTATAGACATAAGATTTTCTTACTGTATCCAAGGAAAGTAAATCATCTTTGCTCCCACCAAATACCATTATTTCATTTTCTTTTCCCAAACAGGCTGTGTGCCATAACCTATGATTGAAGATTATAAACCGAGTGAAATACTGTTAAGGAAGAAATTGTACATTACATAGCAGTTCTAAATTACATCCTCTAAAATTTAGTTTGTTTCAAAAGAGACATGACTAGCTGGGCTCGGTGGCTCAGCCTGTAATCCCGTGCTTTGGGAGGCTGAGGTGAGTGGATTGCCTGAGCCCGCGGATTCGAGACCCGCCTGGGCAACTTGGTGAGACCTCATCTCTACAATAAATTAAAAAAAAATTAGCTGGGTGTGATAGCACGCGCCTGTAGTTCCAGCTACTTGGAAGGCTGAGGCGGAAGGATCACCAGAGCCCAGCAGGTCGAGGCTGCGGTGGCCGGGAGCAGCCACTGCACTCCAGTCTGGGTGACAGAGTGAGACTCCAACTCAAAAAAAAAACAAAAACAAAAACAAA
>CAUYQG010055865.1:0-32648 GCA_963574415.1 Tarsius wallacei | reverse complement strand
AGTCAAAGTGATAAAATCAAAAGTCAAAGTAAGAAATCAGACTAGCTCTGGGATCTTTCCTGAGTGTCTAAAGTCTGTTCATCTCTGCTCTCTGGCCTCTCCCCTTACTTTCATTGCAGACAGCTACATTTACTGCAGCTTGTGTTTCTTCTTTTGGCCTGCTGCTTGGGAGGTCTGCTACACTTTGTTCCCTTTGTCTGCTTCAGCATAGGGGAGGGACTTTGTCTTCTGTTTAGCAACGTTACCTTGGAAACTGAGGTGGAGGCTGCTGGTAGGTTGGCAGGGCAATGCAAGTCTCTGCCTGGAGAATGACCGAGGTGGCAGTTTCACTTTCACGGATCCTTTCTCTCTGCTCATTTGGGTCCCTGGGCAATCCACTATGATGGACTGTGGTGGTGTGGGAGGCACCGGGGATCAGCTGCACAGGTGAGCGCTAGATCTGGAGCACTACCAGCAGGCTGGGGTGGAGGAGGGGGTCGGGAGTTCCCTCCTGTGGAGCTGAGAGCCTCCCATCAGCACCTCCTAATGATATGATGTTCCTTTAAATAAGCCTGGGGTCACGCTGAGTGCCTCAGCCAGGGTGAGCCCAGAGCTCCAGAGCTCCAAAACTCCAAAGGGCAGGCAGTGAGTGGCGAAAGTGGCCCCAGATTGCTCACAGGGTATTTCAGCCATAAATGGAGTCAGTTTCTCTGAGGGGCGGGTGCCCAGAGCCTCCCAGGGTGACCAGCAGCTTGGTCTGGATGAGACGATGTAGCCAGGGAGGAAGCCGAGACCTGAGACTTCCCGCGTGTGCGGCAGCAGCCAGGGGTGCAATATCAGGCCCTGCGTGGGACCGTGGGTCCCCGGGCCTTGGACCAATGCAGCTGGTGGTGGGCAGGGGGGTGGGGGAAGGAAAGCAAGAGCCTTTTTGGGAACTCACGTTCGGAGAATGTCACAATTCCACCTATGCCATCGCCATCTTACCGGAACTTCACCTCTTCTTTATAAAAACTCTCAAACATCTAGGCACAGATGGAACATATTTCAAAATAGCAATAGCCATCTATGAGAAACCCACAGCCACCAAACTGTTAAACAGACAGATATTGGAACACTTTCCCCTGAAAATCAGCACAAGACAAGGATGCTCACTCTCACTCCTCCTTTTCAACCTAGTTTTCAAAGTCCTAGCTAGAGCAATCAGACAAGAGAAGGAGATCAGAGGTGTCCAAATAGGAAAAGGAGAATTCTAGTTATCCCTCTTTGTGGACAACATGATGCTATACCTCGAAAACCCAAGAGAATCTGTCAAAAACTTCCTTGCACTGATAAAGGACTTTGGAAAAATCTCATAGTATAAAATAAATGTGCAAAAGTCAGTCAAATTTCTATATTCCAACAATAAACAAACAGAAACCCAAATATAAAGCACAATTCCATTCACAATAGCCATGAACAAAATGAAATACCTTGACCTTATCCTAACCAGAGACATGAATGACCTTTACAACGAAGACTACAAAACATTACTCAAAGAAATCAAAGTTGACACAAACAAATGGAAAAATGTTCCATGCTCATGGATTGGAAAAATCAACAATGCTAAGATGTCCATCCTACCCAAGGCAATCTACATATTTAATGCAATATCCATTAAATTACCAGCAGAATTTTTCTCAGACCTAGAAATGACAATACACGAAATCACATGGAAACATAAATGACCATGATGAATCAATAAAACAATCCTAAGTCAAAAAAAAAAAGCAGGAGGTATCACTTTAAAGACTTTAAACTTTATTTAAAGCTACAATAATCAAAATAGTCTGGTATTGGTACATGAACAGTATATGGACCAATGAAACATGCTAGAGATTCCAGAAGCAAAACCTCAATTTCTCAACCCACTCATCTTTGACAAAACTTCCACCACCTACCACAGGGTAGAAGAGAACCTATTCAGTAACTGGTGCTGGGAAAACTGGCTGACCACATGCAGAATGTTAAAACAAGACCCCTATCTATCACCATACACAAAAATCAACTCTAAATGGATCAAAAACCTAAACATAAAGCCTCAAACTTTAAGAACTTTAGAAAATGCAAGAGACACCCTTATGGAAATTGGAACTGGTAACTAATTCCTGATCAAAACCCCAAGTGCCCAGGCCATAAGAGATAAGATAGACAAGTGGGACCTCATCAAACTGGCAAGTTGTTGCAAAGCCAAAGAAACCATCAAGAGAGCATGGAGACAGCCCACAGAATGGGAAAAAATATTTGCCAACTGTGTGTCTGACAAATGCCTAACATCTAGGATCTACAAGGAACTCAAACATGCTGAAAAGAAAAAAAACAAACAGCACCATTACAAAGTGGACAAAAGCTATGAATAGACATTTCTCAAAAGAAGATCTATGAGCAGCCAACAGATACATGAAAAAATGCTCAGCCTCACTGCATCAAAGAACTGCAAATTAAAACTACACTGAGATACCACCAAACTCCAGTCAGGATGGCCATCATCAATAACTCAAAAAACAACAGATGCTGGAGAGGATGCAGGTAAAGGGAACACTTCTACACTATTGATGAGAGTGAAAACTGGTACAGCCTCTGTGGAAAACAGTCTGGCGACTCCTAAAAGATCTAAAAATTGACCTCCCATGTGACCTACCAGTCCTCCTACTAGGAATATACTAGGAGGAACTCAAATTACTCTATGAAAAAGATACCTGAACACATATGTTTATTGCAGCATTGCTCACAGTAGCAAGAACATGGAACCAACTGTGCTGCCCATTAAAAGAGTACTGGATTAAAAAAATACGCAATGGAATATTATGCAACCATAAAGGACAAAATCATGAACTTCACAGCAACCTGGATGGACTTAGAGTCTATAATACTGAGTGATCTATCACTGAAAGAACGAACTGATTAATACATGTTCTCACTCTTAAGTGGACCTTGGACAATTATCATAATACTATAAGAAAAATATTGGAAGGAGTGGGAAACTGCCAGGAGGAAGGGGGACGCGGGATTGGCAGTAGTGGAAATATGCCGGGAGGGTGGGGTGATGCACACCTCATCAACCAGGGTACCTGCATAATGAACATTTGTATACCTAACCCTGAATTGTTCCCCACATCTTTAAAATAAAAAAATATTGAAAACAAAACAAAATAGAACAATAATGACAAATATGTCCCAGAGAAGAAATGACAGATTGGAAATTTCACTAAGTAAATGAAGCCCTTAAAAAAGTAAATTAATTAAGTGGAATATCCTAAGAAAAATAAAATCTGCAATTGAAAATAACTCAATGATGGGTTTAAGTGTTTAAGTGGAGATCTGGCAAAGCAGAAGGAAAAGTGGAAAAAAGGTCAATAGAAAACATACAGGCCAAAGAACGGAAAAAGGGACTAAAAGTGAAAAAAAAATGGGGACAATATAAAAAAGGCCTAAACCACATTTAAACAAAGGAATGCCGAGAGACAAAGACAAAGTAGTAAGTGAGAATTTTCTAAAACTGACAAGAAGTACTACAAAATGTCAAAAAGGACAAATACAAAGAAAATTATAACTGAGCACATAGCAAAATAGCTGGCCATTTAACTAAATCAAAATACTGAAGACACAAAGGCTCACACTCACATGCAAATAAATTTTTTAAAAGAGGATCTAATTTCTTTGTATTTACTGAAGTAAGTTGAAAATGTATGCCTATACAAGGATGTTTACAGTATAGAGCAATTTTACTTATTATTGCCAAAACTTGGAAGCAACCAAGATCTTCTGCAAGTGAAAAGGTAAATAAACTGTGGCACATCCATATGTTAGGGTATTATTCATTACATTAAAAATGAGCTACTAAACCATAAAAAGTTGTGAAATAATAAATGCATATTACTAAGCAGAAGAAGGCAATTTGGAAAAGCTATATACTGTATAATTCCCACAAAAGGACATTCTGGAAAAAGGAAAACACCATTATGAAAACAGTGGAAAAATCAGTGGTTGCAAGGGATTGGTGGAGAGGGAGGGATGAATGAATAGAACACAGAGGATTTTTAGGACAGTGAAACTATTTTGTGTGATACTATGATACTATAATGGTGAATATATATCAACCTTTATTAAAACAACAACAAAAAAGCGATATGATATAACTTTAAAAAGAAACAATGAAACCCAGGAGACAATTGCATGACATATTTAAAGGGCTGAAAAATTAATGCCCACCTAGAAACCACTTTCTAAGAAAATATTCTTGTTAACAAAATAAATGTTTCCAGGTTAACAAAAACTGATATATTTTGTCCCCAGAAAATCTGCTTTTATAGCAATATTTAAGTTTTTTTCGGGCAGAATTAAAATGATTCTAGGTGAAAATATGAAAATGTAAGAACAAATTTAAAGCAAATATAAAAGTGTAATATGTGAATAAATATAAATGAACATTGACTCTGAAAATTATAATAATGCCTCTAAAAATGAAAAAAATATACGTAAAATTAAATTAATGACTACAATAAACAAAGGTCAGGAGGGGAATAAATGAACTCATGCAATAGATGTTCTAGAATTATCTAGAAAGAAGTAAAGGTATTAATTTATGTTAGAACAAAATCTGCCAAAGATGTATGTTGCAATCTCTAAGGCAATCTCTAAAAACAAAAACATAAGCTTAATCAGCTAATTGAGAGAAACAATGAAATAACAAGAACAGCAAATAAAAACACCTCTGTTGACCAAAAACAAGATGAGAAAGACGATAATAAGGGACACAATACATGTAAAACAAACAAAAACCAAAAAGATAGATGGTAGATATACCCAATATTTCATAATTACATAAAAAATGAAGTGGGCAACCCCTCTCGGGTCCCCTCCCACTGTGGGGGTTTTTCTGTCCTCTCAATAAATCCTACTTTCTCAAAAATAAAATAAAATAAGTGAAGCAATGAGCTACTATAATTAAGAAAAAAGATGATCTCATGTGATTAGAAAAACATTATATGTTCTTTACAAGCTTCACACATATAGGGTACCAGAAAGGTTAAAAGAAAAAACAAATAGTAAATAATAATATTAAAGAAGTTGGAGTCAAAGTCACTCAAGTGCCTTTTACTATGTTGTATTGGGGGAGTCGTGACATATTCCACATGGACTATTACTAAAATCTGAGGAGTGGGGTAGGAATTTATCTCATGTTCCTCCTACGTGGGAAGAAATTTCTATTCTGCTACCCAGGAGTGTCAACTGTAGGAGTCAGCTTCCTACAAACCCTCTTCTTCATTTGTCTGATAGGGCAAAAAGAAAAACTCTCCCATCACTTGCTCTTTGTTTTTCTCAGCCTTTTAAAAAAGACTTAACAGGAAACAGTTTTGCTAGTGAGGATGAGAGTGGGGAGAGTAGTGATCAGAAAGCACATCAGCCCATTGATCCAAGTTTAGTCTTTAATTAGCTTTATTTCTAATAAAAATCTATACATTGATCTCTATGTATCTGATTCTCATGACTCATTTCAAAACTCTGGAATGATTTAAGAGAAAGCTTAATTATTAAGTACCAGCCTCCAATAAGAAAAAGATATAAAAGTTCTTAAGGAATAAAATTCTATTTTTCATTTTTATTTCAGTTTCTCAAACTCACACATGTGCACAAGTAAAATAGTATTAAGTTAATATCAAGACAACTTTCAGAAGAGAGAAAAGAAATTGCGGAAGGGCCGCTTGAACAGAGTGTGCATCTCTTCTGGGAGAAACTGAGTTGTTACTTTCCCTTGACACCCATTGGAGGATTATCCTAGGAAGGATTTGGGGTGCTGGTTGCATGAGTGACACTAAGAGTTGACTGAGAAACACCCTTTAATTAATTAACTACCACCAGTTTGTCTTTTCCAGTTCATCCTAGGGAAAGATGAACAAATATATATGACTCTGGTTTCTGAATGTAGGAGATTCAGGGCTTTCCTGTCTCACCCACCCACTCATCAATTGGTCTGAGATTAAACAAAAACATGGAAAATAATTTCTAAGAAAATTTCTAAATTTTGGCAAATATGTAAAATTTTCTTTTTTAAATAAGGTATAGCTAATATAAATCGTTGATAGTTGTATTAACAGTAGTACTTCTGACATTCTTTTTCTTAGTTTCTTAATTTTTTTTCTATTATTGAGATTATTGATGTTCAGTGGCCCTTTTGGTTCTTTCTGCCCTACTTAATTACAGTTGTTTTTTCTTTTTAATGTTATAACTTTAAAAAAGGTATTCTTATTACTTATCTTTCAGATTTAATGATGTACACAGAATCACCTTTATACTTTTACTTTTTGATTCCTTAGACTTAATAATATACAATTGTTTGATATTCCTTTTTGCAGAGATGTGTCACTGTTCTTATTTAGAGCTATTTTGAACTAGCTTTCATCTTTTAGCATTTAAGTGATCTAAGTCTTCATGTATCTTGCTGTATTTTTCTTTATTATTTACTCTTCCTCCCACATGAATGTCATCTGTTGAAGTTTCTGCTGCTTTTTTAATCTTCTGCTCTTTGTTTTTAAAATTTAGAGTTAACCTTAGATTTCTTTATGACTCCCACACCCTGAGTGTGTTTTTTTTACTGAAAAACTTTAAGAATAATTTTACAGTATGCTTTGAAGCTCTTTAAATTATAGAA
This sequence comes from Tarsius wallacei, assembly GCA_963574415.1. Lineage (NCBI taxonomy): Eukaryota > Metazoa > Chordata > Mammalia > Primates > Tarsiidae > Tarsius > Tarsius wallacei. The sequence continues at coordinate 25,981 of CAUYQG010055865.1, read as the reverse complement.
TAATATTGTAGGCAATATGAATGTAAAAGGACCTTGGGAAAAAAGTCTGAATTTTCTTTTGGAAATAAGTTGTACCTAATGGAAATCATTTATAGTTTTTTGTTTTTTAGTAGTGGCACTTCCGACATTCTTTCTCTAAGTTTTTCCGTATTGCCTTATCATCTGAATTCCATTCCTACTGACTTTCTTCTAGTTCTTCAAGTGTTCCTTTCTTCCTCCTCCTCAGGATTGATTGTTCCACATGCTTTGCCCTTTGCCATCGAAGCCCCTCTCACTGTGCCTGCCCAACCTGTCAGCACTTTGCCCCTTCAAGTACTGCACATATTATAGGTCTCATGTAAATGCCACACAATTAAGAAATTCTTTCTTGACTGTACATATACATTCCATCACTGCTCCTTGTACTTTTTTATAGCCTTTATGACAATTTATTGTTATAAACATGTTATTGTCCCCCCCTTCCAAGCAATATGTGGATAGGAGTATCTGTTGGTTTCATGTAATACTGTCCTTATGGCATTGCAGTTTCTCAATTTATTTTGTTAAATAAAAGAATATATGAAAAAAAGATTCATATTCACCCCTCACTGTGAGCCAAAGACTCTGCTAAACACTTTATGTATTTCAGTGTATTCTCAAGACCATATTATGACATGGATATTAACTACATTTTATGAATGAATAAAGTGTCTGAATGATGTTAGCCAAGTTCCTCAAGTTCACTAAAAAAAAAAAAAAAAGAAGAAAGATAAGAGAAAAATAATAAGAGCAGTTTATACAACCTGAACCTGAGGAATTTCTGGGTCAATGAACAAGTGTCTACTACAAAAATAAAAAAAAACCTTCAGGTTTTCTTGCTAAGATTCTAGGTACCCAAGAATGCTGTTCACACTTTGACTGCATAAGAGAAGCCTCTGACTGGTACTTATAGGCATCGTGAATTAAAATTCATTATATTCATATATACTCAACTGATGCATGAAGTGAAACAGTAAACACAGGAGAAGCCTGAAAGTGCAAGGGTTCTGTATTAGTTTTCTATTGCTATGTAACAAATTACCATACATAAGCAGCTAGGAACACACCCATTTATTAGCTCACCGATTTGTAGGTTAGAAGTCTAAAGGGCTCACTTGTGTTCTGTTTTAGGTCTCACAAGGCCAAATCAATCTATCCACTCAGTAGGGTTCTTATCTAGTAGAAAGAATCTACTTCCAAACTCATTCCACTTATTGGCAAAATTCAGTTGTAGGTCTGAGGTCTCTGCGTCCTTGCTTGTTGTCAGCAGGGGTCTAGTCTCAGCTTCTAGAAGTTATCTGCATGCTTGCATGTATGGCTTCCCTCTGCATCTTCAAACCAGCAAGGTTGCATTCAATTACTCTCCTATTTTGAATCTTTCTGACTTTTCCTTTAGCCATCGGCCAAAGAATAGTCATTTCTTTTAAAGGACTCCTGTGATTAGTTGTACCCTGATATGTTCCCTTTTGATTAAACTCAGCGTCTACTAGCTAATAATCTTAATTACATCTGCAAAATCCCTTTTGCCATGTAAAGGGACATAATCACAAGGATGGCATCTCATGGTATTCACAGTCTAGGGATTAAGGAAGGTAATATTGAAGGACTGCAGATATCTTGTGCAAAAATTCTTATTGAGAAATTTTTGCTCTTCTATATTAAGATTCTGTGAGACACTAACTTACAGTGGTGAGCCACTATAATCACAATTTTGTTATAGTACATATAACAAAATTGGCTATTGTTGCACTGTGAACTTTGTGCATAGAGAAAATCATAGGTGCTGATTTTTTAAGCTCTCTCACGCAGATCTTTCCACAAGCAGAAAATAATAATGAGACTTGAAAATTAACTTGACCCTTAGTATTTATATCAGTTCTTATGAGTGTTACATTCCTTTCAGGGTTTTTTTTTAATGAAAAATAATAAAATGTATTATAGAATGGTGAATATTTGGAAATGTTGCATACTTCACTTTCTATCTCCTAATTAAATTACATGACCTTGAATAAGACTGTCAATTTATCTGAGTTTAAGTGTAACGTTTTGCAAATAGTCTCTACACTTGTTTGTTGGTGTGCAAATTGGATCATAATTTCCTCAACGTGTGTTTTAGTGTATGCTGTGTAAGCAGAAGATGAATTATAACTGATAAATATTATAATCAAATTATGAAAATACAAAATATAGCCACAATTATTAGCATTCCCATTTTATAGATGCTGAAAAACTGAGTTGTAGATGATTAATAATTTGCTTAAAAATTCATAGCAGATCTTAATGGGGTAGTTGACACCTGAACATTTAACACCTAACCACATTTCTGTGTTGCTTTTAAAAGTAATAGAGTCGAGCCGGGCTCAGTGGCTCAGCCTGTAATCCCGCGCTTTGGGAGGCCGAGGCGAGTGGATTGCCTGAGCCCTCGGGTTCGAGACCCGCCTAGGCAACTTGGCAAGCCCTCATCTCTACAATAAATCAAAAAATTTAGCCGGGCGTGGTAGCGCACACCTGTAGTTCAGGCTACTTTGAAGGCTGAGGTGGAAGGATCGCCGGAGCCCAGCAGGTTGAGGTTGCAGTGGCCAGGAGCGTGCCACGGCACTCCAGTCTGGGTGACAGAGTGAGACTCCAACTCAAAAAAAAAAAAAGTAATAGAGTCAATCATGTAAAAAACAAAAGTGTTACTGTACAACACACTTTTTTCCCGTGGCAATTCAAGAGTAACTAAGTACTAAAAAATAATTGCACCTGTAGTCCTAGCAATTTAGGAGAATAAGACAGGAGGATTGCTTGAATCCACAAACTCAAGGCTGCAGTGAGCTATGATCATGCCACTGCACTCCTGAGTGACAGAGTTAGATCTTGTCTCTTAAAAAAATAATTTGCTTGTAACTTACTTTTAGTAAAAAGTGAAAATAAAATTGAAACCTAAGATGACTCTCACTCCAAATGTTGTAATCAGTTAATAAACCTCCCCATGTCAAGCTCTGTAATGGAAGATCTATTATCTCTCTTAGCTTCAAAAGTGAAGCACAAAGGCCACTCTGACATAAACAGACAGATTCACAGGGCGGTGAGCACTTCCATTGCTTGGAATGCATTCCTTGTAGACAGAGGTTACATAAGTCTCGCATATTAAAAAACAGCTTATAGGTAAAGCTGTACCAATTCAAAATTGGAAAGAATTCGCATATTTGTGGGAATTTGAGTGATCCTAAAAGTAGTAAAAAGGACTTTTTTTTACAATAGCACTATGCAATTTTGTTATCCACATAGAATTTTTGATTTCAATGAAAACATTAAGATTGTGTAATAAATGCACATATTCTAACAATGGAGAAACTGAGTGTTAAGTAGTTTATTTAGGTAATTTTCAGCAAGACCTAGTGACAGATCTCAGATCACAGACTACTAAAAGCTTCAACTTATTTCATCACATCAAACTATGAGCCTTTATTTTACAACAATAATACTGTCCCCTCCAAATTAGAAATGTTTTTCTAAGTCTAGTCCAAAGACTGTGTAAATAAGAATGATCTCAATCAATTTGTTAAAAATACAGAATCATAGGCTTTACCTGTGACATACTAAATCAGAAATTCTGGAATAGTTACCATAATAAGTGTGTATAGTCTTTTAGGCAAAGTTTGAGAAGGACTCCTTTTTGAAATATTTGTTTACTCATCACAATACATTCCACTTTTAAACTCTGGCTTATTATAGTATGTAATTAAAACCTTCACTATTTCACTTGTGGTTTGTGGCTTTAATTGACTAGTCTGACCTCTGGTAGCTTAACTCCCTCTCCCAGCTCGGTTGAACACCTGACAGTACAGAAATATTTTTCTATTAAAGAATTATCCTCGTCAGGTTAAATAATTGCTGTAGACTATTTATATACCCTTAAAATTCATATGTTGAAACTTAATCCCCAATATGATGGTATTTAGAGTGGGACTTTTGGGGGGTGTGTAAATCCTGAGGGCTTTGCCCTCACGAATGGGATTAGTGCCCTTATAAAAGGGAACCCAGAGAGCTCCCTTGCTCCTTCTGCCATGTGAGGACACAGCGAGAAGATGGTCATCTATGAACTAATTAGTGAACCCTTATCAGATACCGAGTCTACTGATGCCTTGATTTTGAACTCTCCATCCTCTAGAACTAAGTTTTTGTTGTTCATAAACCACCCAGTTCATGGTACACTGTTACAGCATTTCAAATTGTCTAAGACAATAATAATAAGCACTGATTATTTAATTCTGGGTCTATGGAAGACATTATTCTGGACATGCAGAATATATTTGATAATCATTACTTACCTGTAAGATATATATGGAACGCATGTCTTTGCATCTTTAATTTGAGTAAATTACACCACCACAGACCATTTGCTGATGATTCACCACAGGCCCTTTATTAATAATATTTAACATACCCAAACACTGCACATCATTAGATGTTGCTTATTATCACTTTCAGTTTCAGCTCCAAAATGTAAAAAGCTTAGAAATTTCCATTGCCATCTCTTATGAGCTGAAATGTGTACCCTAAACATTCATATGTTGAAAACCTACATTCCACTACCTCAAAATGTGACTATGTTTGAAGAGCAGGTTGGAGGCACTTAAAAAAAAGGGAAAAAAAGAGACTTTTTTTGAGTGACTGTCTCACTTTGTTGCCCAATCTGGAGTGCAGTGGCATGATCCTGGCTCACAACAGCCTTGATCTCCTGGGCTCAGGCAATCCTTCTACCTTGGCCTCTTGAGTAGCTGGAACTACGCAATCACACCTTGCTAATTTTTTTATATAGAGATGAGGTCTCACTGTGTTGCCCAGGCTGATCTCAGTCTGCTAGGATCAAGCAATCCTCCTGCCTTAGCCCCCCCAAAACGCTGGGATTGCAGGTATGAGCCACTGCTCCCAGCCGAGATAAGGTCTTTAGAGAGGTAATTAAATAAAATAAGATGCTTAGAGTGGGTTCTGATTTAATATGACTGGTGCCCATATAAGGAGAAAAGCATAGGACAAGACACACAGAGAGGAAAGACATGTTAAAAAAAACACTTACCCCCCCCAAAAAAAAGCATGAGAAGAAAAACATAGCCATCTACAAGCCACAGAGAGAGAAGCTTCAGAAGAAACAACCCTGCTGACACCTTTATCTTAGACTTCCATTTTTTTTAAACTGCAAAGTAAATTTTTGTTTTTTAAGTCATCTAGTCTGTGGCACTCTGTTATGGCAGTTCTAACAAATACCATTATCACAATAAGATAAACCATACAAACTCAAATTAAACGCTTTTACTTGAACTATCAATAAACCGAAATTGTACGTTGAGTTGCAACCTGAAATCTGGAGAGAGAGAGGATTCCGGAGAGTCGTAGCTGAAATCTACTTACATGGGACAGAAAGTGTTACAGCCATAAACTGGTAGGAACAGTGAAATAGCCATTTCAACAAGTTGCTGGAAGATTAATGTGACATAGAGTGACAATAAGAAACTCTTTTGGCTGCAGTCTTAGTTTACTCTGTTTCCACTCATACATATTCAGTTTACGAACTCTACCTCCAGCAACCAGCTAGGTTTTAAGTGTGTGCTATGTATACTGACCTCCTTCCACTATAGAATATGCACTATGGAAAGGGACAAAAAGAGTAATTTTGCAATAGAGAAATCTACAAAACCATCTCAGCAAAATGATTACCTTCTATAATGACGGAGCATTGATAGTAGGTAGCTTTCACATGCTTGTAGTAAGAATGGTAGCCTACCTCTGTGGTTTTTCTCCCAAATCCATAACCTGGGTCTAATAATGAGAAAAATCAAGCAAATCTCAGTAGAGGGCATTCTAAAAGCCCCTGGTCAGTAATCCTCAAAACTGGCAAAGTCACCAAAAGAACAGTCAAATGTGAGAAAGTATCACAGCCAAGAGGAGCCTAAGGAGACATTATAACTAAATGTAATGTGATATCCTTGATGTTATTCTGGAACAAAAAATGGACATTAGCACTAAGAAAATATGAGTAAAAATAATAGCTTTCCTCCTCTTTTTTCCCATCCCCATTCCCACAATTAATAGTGTTTTGTGTACCTTTTCAGTATTTTTATACAAGGACTCATATTTATGCCTTTAAAATTTTTTTAACATGCCATGAAGTATACACGTTGTTCTGAAACTTTCTTTAATTTACTTAACTCATTTTTTATTTCACTAGTTATTGAGTATCTGCAGGATAAAGAATATGTCTTCTTAATTTTTTGTAAAGTTCTCTCTTACAACGTGTTTGACATTTAGTAAGCAGTCAGTAAATATTGGTTGAATTGATAAATGGATAATCTGTATTTCTCAGAGTTTGACACTCCACTGATCTTTTAAAGGAGAGTCGTGAGAGATACTAACTTATTTGGGAGCTGAAAAATGAAAATTCGAACTTTTCAAAATATGAAGAGAGCATTCATGTGAATTTGTTAGGCTTTTTGGTATATTTGGAGTGTCCTTCGAGTTTAATAGCTAGACACATAAAAATGAGATAAATGAACCATAGTGAAAATGAGAACACTGAGCCAGTTGGTTCATTTTTTTCCCTTTTGCACTATGTTCTGGTTAACACATTTTGAGCCACATACAGAAAAGTACATGCAAAGAAGGAAAATATGGGTTTTTTTACAATAGTATTTATGCATCATGCTGTACATTTTTTAAAAAAATAGATGGAAAATAATTCGAACCTTACAAAAAATAATTTCAATTCTGTGAAATATGAAAATGTAGCATTCTCATAACACTTCTCCAACTTTCTAGTGCACTCATGCATATGGTTTTCTCTAACTTCTTGGTATGACTCTGCTCCATCTGTGACATAGAAGATACTGGGTTGTGAAAAGTAGCACCTACCTCATATTCCACAAAACACCAACACCTACACTGCATAAGAACACATGGCAGAACTGAAAGAAGACTTCAAGTAGCAGAGAGCAGTAAATTTACTTAAGGTTTTCTGCAAATACCTTGAAATGTGAACCGGAGTCATCGTGAGTCTAAAAAGGTCTCTTGCCTTCTATTCAGTGTGTTGAGTGGGAAGGAGAATGATAGTTCACTGGCCCTTGAATCAGCCTGTTTCACCTTCTCTCAATTTTGCTGGCTCCTTTTTCTACCCAGTTAAAGCTTCATTATCTGAGTAACACATTTCTCTCTTATGTGCAGAAAAGCCACAAACATTTCCCTTTCAACTGGCCCCTGGTCAACGTAGCCCTTGAGGTTCTATCCCATAAACTAATAACCTGTAAAGGTACTATTTTTTTTTAAATAAAGAGAGGCTTTTTTTTAACTAGAAGGAATTATGCCACTTGTTAAAATAATTATAAAACAATAGAACTGTCACCACAGTATTATGGTAAAACAATCAAGGTGTCAGGTATTGCTAATTTTAGAGAAAAATTCAAAAAGTAAATCGGGACATTCTAACTATAATAAAATAATGTAAAAGTGATTTAATTACATCTTGTTCCATTTGGTAGAGATATAATCAAAAACGGAAATTTTCCAAGTAAACTAGTAAAAGAAAGAATGTTCTAATAGGGATGTTGAACAAAAATTGGAGTAAGTTGTTTTGACAGATAAAAACTCATCAAAATTTTTACCCTTCAAGAAGAGACTACCGACTCCTCAGGAGGTTATTAAGGATTTCTGCTTTGGAGAAAGAACATATTAGACGAGTAATAATATCTTTTCCAACTATAAGAGAATGAGACTCAAAGACAAATAATTTTTCATTTAAAATCTGGGAAATCCTTCTCATTAATCCAAGGTATTAAACAATAATGCTAAACATAAAAAAATAATGTAATATACAATATGTCAAAATACTAAAGGCAGTTTAACATAGTGCTCTTTCATTTGAATCTCCTGGCAGAAGTTTAAGAACAGAGAACATCTATGATTTTTTTTTTTTTTTTAACTTACACTAATTCACTCCATTGACCATCCAGAAAGATGGTATTAATAGCATTGTTTAAAGACAATAAAAGGAGAAGAGCAGTTAAAATATGAGTCAATGTCAGACAGAGTTATGAGGATAGCGTGGACAAATAATGGAGCAATATCAGCACACTTGAGAAGGGAAATGAAAGTAAAATGGGTAATATTAAGAACTAGTAAGATGGAATGGAAGGTCGAGGGTATGCAAGAGGGACTAGGCCAGTGCAGGCTGAGGCTCTCATATAGTAAAACATCTTTTACAGTAGTCTTGATTTGTTTCCAAGATCTCTTGCCTTTTGGAGGGGGAAGCAATTAAAACACTGTTCTGAAGTGTCTTGACACATTTTTTAGTTTAATAAATGGTCATAAATAAATTAGGAATTCCTCTGGAGTGACAGTTCTAATTGACATTTTCCAGTTGATATGGCATTGCTTATGGTTTTTAAGGACACTTTTTTCACTTAACGCCTGACTCTAAAAACCCTAGCTATAAGATCCTACATTTGTCCTATCAAGCTTTCTTCACAAGTAGAAATTTATCCTCCCATCTTAATTGGCTTTCTGATGACAGTTCTGCTTTTGCTGAGCATTGCTTGAGAGATATAGCACTGCCTTTCATTAAGAAAAAGGAAATGTCTCTTTGCATTTAATGGAAAAGCAAAAGTTAAATTTCAAATGACTTAGGCAATCAATGTCAAGTGTTGTACAGTCTAATATTTTGAGACATTTAATGGTCATCACAGGTACCAATATTTTGTCCCAAATATTGCATTTAGTGTTTCTTTTATCTCATTTTTAATCCCTGAATAATATTTTGTATCATATTTTCCTGAAGAATGGTACCACTAAAAATTTTCAAATACATATAGACAAGTACAAACACATATTTATGTGTATATGAAACCCAACATTTATACTTTAACCTTTTCAAAACCTGCCAACAATTTATGAATGTGTGTGTTTTATTCATCCAAGCTCTTAGCTTTCTTGTTTTATGCCCAAGGCTTAGCAAGCACAAAGCATCTGGCTTTAATGTTTTTGACTGACGTGGAATTTTTGCTTACTTTAAATAATTTTTTTTTTGGCCACTTTGCCTTTTCTCTTATATTTTCCTGTTCATAATCTCAAAGCTATGCAAGTTCTTTGTGGATTAATATATATTATCATTTATTTAAACATCACTACCAGGTGCGATATTTTTCAAAAAATAGAAAGAGAAAGACCTTGCTAAATGTATGTAGACTTGTTTAACAATCATTTTATTCTTTTAATACATTTTAATGCAAAAAGATAATACACACAAATAATGAGCTGACAGTAAAGAACTACTAGTGTATCTATAATTAAGTTTAAGAAGAGCTTCTGTTTTCACTGTCTTATGATTGTTATTCAAGCCAACAAAAGCTTCATTTTTATAAAAAGACTAAGACTTTCACTCCAACTCTTTAAGAAAGTTAAAAGGAAAGAGAATTAATTTAAACATCTAGTATGCCCACAGTTTGGATTATGGTCATGAAATGTGATTATGTTAACATAAACTGATTTCATAGATATCACATAATCCTGGTGAAGAGCACTAGACTTAGAATCAGGAGATCTGTGTTATATTTCATGTTATGAAATTAACTAGCTGTATGACTTTGAACAATTATTAAAACTCTCTGTGTCTCTGTCTACAAAGTCATGTTGGACTACATGATTTCATGATGCTGTAATAATGAGAAAGAGAAAGAGAAAGAGAGAGAGAGAGAGAGAGAGAGGGAGGGAGGGAGAGAGAGGTGGAGAGAGGGAGGGAGGGAGGTTATGATCAATTAACAGCCAGGACCTTAATTCATCAACAATGGAGATTTGCTTGAGGAAGACACTGATAAATTGAGACACTTCTTTGGGAAATATACAAAGAAAATATTTTCCAATCATATATCTGTAAATTATTTTAAAGTTACTGAAAAGAATATTCCCTCACAAGGATGGTAAGACTGAGCATGGTGAACTGTGGTTCCTTTATCTTCATCTGCAGGTAGATTACTGTCATAGAAGGGCATGAGTTTCCTAGAGGCACAGGGTAATGGGCAATTATCTGTCCTGGAATCTCTGGGAAGGGATTATCTGATTCACCTCTAGGATGAAGGAAGAAAAAAATATTTCTGGACCTTTAGCTCTTCATGACATTCAAGGAGATTACCAGACAATATAGGTATGAATATTAACTATTCTAGTAATTACATGTAAAGTTGCCTGGGTAACTGCATAAGAAATAGTTGTAGATAAATATGTTTTTCCTGCCATTCTTCTTCCCATAAAAGTGGAATTCTGAAGAAAGCCTGAAAATTATGTTATAGGAAGATTCATTATGTCTTTTATGGACATGTGGTAGTGTAAACAACAGTTATATATATAATATCTATTATATATTATTAAAGTATTTATTATTTAATAATTTTAGAAGACTCAGAAGAGGGGGCAAGGTATAAAAGATGCATTCAATCTCGGGAGCTAGGCTACCTGAGTTGTAGCCTGGTTTTGCTCCTGAATAGCTGTGGGGAATGCTGGACATTTTATGCAAAATATTTGTGCCTCAGTTTCCCTGTCTGTAAAACTGAAATAATACTAGTGCCATAGTAATATTGACATATAGCACAAGTACAAAATGTTGAAGAAAGTGATATATATATGTAACACATATCATCATCATCACCCTCATCATCATTATGAAGCATCCAGCACAATACCTACCAAAGTGTGAGTGCCCAGTAAGTGGTACACAAGTGCAGGTAGAGATAATTTCCATATAATATAGAACTCTGGGAGCTGGTATGGAAGCTAGAGCAGGTATAATTTAGCAATATAATTTGACCAAATTATTGCATGGTCTTCTACAATACGATAAGATTTTTAGCAGAATGAGGACTGATTCAAAACACATTTTTGTGTTCATGAATCCTAACCGCAAGAACACTTTATAATAGCCCTTTTCTTTTTCATAGCAAAACAGCTACCAGACAATTATCTTGAAGTTACTAAAACAAATACTTCCTCACAAGGGGGTTAAGACTGGGCACTGTAGACCACAGGGACTTTATCTTCCTCTGAAAATAGATTACCCACATGAAAGGGAAAAGCTTCCTAGATGCACAAAGAATTATTTTTCAAGAGAGTTGAAGAATAAACCAATTGTCCCAGAATAATTGGTCCAGAAAAGTTGCTTGTATTTTGAAGGTCAAAATGAAATTCCAATCTTAAAAATGTAAATTTGTGCTCTGCTTAGTGATGATATGGTCCTGAGCCTGTGAGCTGGTAGATGTCTAACCATCAGTGTACGGGCTATATATTTTATTCTCCATGAATGTGAACTGAAGTTATGAATATAATTAAATTCACACTAATGATTAGGTTACGATTTGTGAAACAGTTGATCTTAAAAAAATGCATAATTGGTGAGACTGACATAATCAGAGCAGTCATTAAAAGAGACTTCTCATTTCCAGGAGACAAATATTTGACCTGAGAAAGATTCTTCATTGCTAGCTTAGAAGATAAGGGCAGGGAAGACATGACAAGGCTTAGAAAGTGACCTCTAGGATTTGAAAAAAAGAAAAAATATGAGGACCTCAGTTCTACAACCACTGAATTCTACCATGAAATACATGAGCTTGGAAGAGGACTTTTAGTTGTAGAGAAGATTGTAGTCTGGCTAATATCTTAATTTCAGCCTCATTAGATCCTAAGATCTCAGCTATGCTAAGCCATACCAAACCATGAGATGATGAATGAGTATTATTTTAAACCAATAAGTATATGATAATTCATTACACAAGCAATAGAAAACTAGTTTATGTACTAAAAAGCTGTCAAGCTCACAATGCTTGATTCAGGTCTTCCAAAGTGTTAGGTTTTACTTAAAAACTCAAATTGTATCAACAATTTCTGCCATCTGAGAAGCTCATGTCACCCATTTTGAAAAAATATGTACCAAAAAAAAATTTCAGTAATCATTGAAAGGACTGACCAAGAGTGAGGAGCCATTTTTTATACTGTTCTTAAACCCTGACATAGTAAGAGAAAATGGAAGCTATGTTTTGGAGAAATACATACTTTAGGTAAAGATTAACTTTGTCAAATTTGTCTTTTTTAGAAACCCAGATTTCTCAAACATGACCAGTATTGACCCATTGTATACTCCGTGTGTGGTGACCAGGACCCCCTCAGAGTTTTCTGTCAGACTTCCTGATGCCGGGTGTTGGTGATATCTCATAGCTTGGCAATCAAGCTTGCCTAGAGTGGAGGCAGTTTGCAAGGCCTAAGACATCATACATTAGGTGAAAGTTATGCAAACCACAAAACTTGTGATTACAAAAGTTATGTAGATAGCTGCCCGCTGGGAATGCATAAGAGATAAGGGGAAGTGCACCCTCCATTAGCTCTAAGGAATGTTTTTCAGGAATGTACAGGAGCACAGGGATTCTTAGCACACCCTTCTCTAGGAGCTGGGATAATGTAGGCGAACATAGTGGGTCTCTGTGTCACGGAGGTGGCCAACAAGGAAGTCATGGCAGTCATGCTTACCTGATGGCAACATCTCCAGGGGAAAGGATTCAGGCCAGGGCTCAGGGCTACAGGGCCACACTCATCTAGAATGTAGGCCTGCTTCCTCCATGTGGAAAGTGAAACTTTCTTAAATAAATCTTTTCTTCTTTCACCTCTTTGTGTGTTGCAATTCTTTGCATTACTCAGATCTCTGGTTACCAGCATGCATCTCTGACATGCTGGCTCCAGTGGTGCTGCGCCCTTCTCCATATCCATCCACCATCCTCACCCTATCCATGCCCTAACATCCATCTACCCTCACCCTACCCATATCTTAACAATCATTATTTTTCAGTTTTCCCCCCCAAGTAATAGTAAGTAAAATGCACCCAATTTTTATACAACATTGTGTTGATGAAAAAGCCATTCTGTAAAATATTTAAAGAGGTTTATTCTTAGCCAAATATGAGTGACCAAGGTCCAAGGCACAGTCCCAAGAGGTCCTGAGAACATGTGTCCATGGTGGTTGGATTACAGCTTGGCTTTATATGTTTTAGAGAGACAGAAGTTACAGGTAAGGACATCTCAAATCCAGGGACTTACAAGTCATAGGCAGACTCAATGATTTACTGATTGGCAATTGGATGAAAGTTAAACTCTGTCTAAATAATTTGAAGTCAGAAAAAAAAAATACTTGAGCTAAGATAAGAGAAGTTGTGAAGGCCCAGGTTCTTCTTGTTATGTAGATGAAGCCTCTAACTAGCAGACTTCAAGGAAAAAAGGTGGTAAGTATCTAGAAAAGGATATTCTCTTCAGTTACAAATGTTCTCAAGAGATGACTTTGCAGGCTCACTTAGAAAAAATGTCAAAAAAGCATATTTGGGGATTAAATAATTTTATTTATTTTAGGGCCTGCTATCTGTCATGTGATACTATACTTGTGTCAGATTGGAATTTGGTATTTTATTGCCACAAATTCTGTTTTGACAGTCTTATTGTCTTTATTTGAATGTTAATGCTAGTCAGTTGTGCCTAAAACTCCACAGAGGACAGGGTATAATAAGGCGTGTCACCCTCCTTTTCCATCATAGCCTAGAATTGAGTTTTTCAGGTTTCTATTGGCCCAAGGGGATCTGTTCAGTTGATTGGGAGGTTTAAAATTTTACTTTTGGTTTATAATTGCTTTTGCACCATCAGCACAAATGTCAACATAGTAAGAAAAGACAAATAATATCCCATCATTATGGAAAAAAATGTTATGATTATCTCAGGGATCCCCATGGGTTTGTGAAATACACTTTAGAACTGTTGGTTTAAGACAAAGATGTCCCTGTAGAAATCAAAAACAACAGCAGATTAATCAAATTCGAGACTCTCCCTATTTGAACTTGGAGACAAATTATTTCTCCAGGCTTTTGTGCTGATACAAATAACCAGGGACAAATCCCCTACTGGAGGAGTGGTGAATTCCAAGGATAACATAACAAGATAGAGACAGAATCAGAATAGGTAAGCATTTGCCTCATGGTGCTTTGATTGCCCTGGGATTCGGTTATATTGCGAGTCCAGCATGACTCAGAAAGAGATAAATTATACTAAGATTTTAAGAGCTCCAGAATCATATTTCTCAATCAGCCAGCACTTCCTGACAGTATCATAGCTTGCAAATATGATTCTCTTTTTGCCACAAAATAATTTTTATGGTATTTAGTCCACGCTTTTAGCAAGTTTATGATCCATAGATTCTATGCTTAAGTATTCTAGACATTGTTGTTCCACAACGGATCTGAAAACTTATCCTATAAAACACATAAATATTATACATAGATATCAAAGGGAGGACATGAGATATTTTATAACCTTAAAAACTCATTCATACAAGGATCTATTTGGGTCTATGTTCTGAATGCTCATTTATTCAGAAGAAGTATGATGACTATTTTAAAAAGTATATTTATGATGCAAATTCATAGCTTTTAATGTTAGCCTGACTTAATGAGTTATTTGGCAATAAATATAAAAGACTTAAATGAAGAGTTCTCTTTGTCTTTATTTTTCCCTTCATGGCCATTTCTATTGTAATATTAAGATTCTATACTTAAAGCACTAATACAAATTGACAATATTCACAGAAATAAGAAAGTTGTAAAATGAATAAGATCAAGATTCTTTAATTCCTAGAAAGAGAAAGATGTAGCAATTGAGGAATAATAGGAAGCACAAAAACAAGAGAAGTGACCACATCATAGGATTACATTTGTATCTTTGAACCAGAATAAAATATATTACTTAACTACAAGGTATTCATATATTTAAAAATGTTTATTAAACTCTTACAAAAATTGGCACTGTTCTCTTCACCTTTTTTTTTTTTCATCTTACATCTAAAAAAGACATAATGTTCTCATACTACACTCCAGGAACAAAGTAGTTCACCTGATCCTTGATATTTCAGGAATTTTATTGAGCAATCTATTCAAGCCTACTTTTATTTTACTTTTTATTGTTTTTCTAACTGAAATGAAATTCATATAAAAACATATATAACAAAACATTAGTCATTATTAAAAGGAAAATTCAGTGACATTTAGTATGTTCTCGATGTCATGAACCACCATCTCTATCTATGTCTAAAACATTTTACATGTTTTAGCAGCTTTATTGAGGCATAATTGATATACAAAAAATGTACATGTTTATGGATACAATTTGACAAATGTAGACATATACATACATTCATGATGCTACCATTGTAATCAAGGTAATAAACATATCAATTACTTTGAATAATTTCCTTGTGTCTCCCTTTTCTTGTGAGAAGAATGTTTAACTTTAGATCTACCCTCTTAACAAATTTTTAAGTGCACAATACTGTGTTGTTAACTATAAGCACGATGTTGTATGTATAGCAGATCTTTAGAACTTACTCATTGGACATAACTTTCAATGTACAGGGTTCCAAGCTTTGCATTTTTCCTATTGTCTTTTGTTTCAAGTACTCCCATTCTCCTTACATACCCCAAACTATTTCCAAACATATTGGTTTTGTGTATCATATCAGATTAGGCCAAACTGATGTTTACTAAGTTATTCTGGCTGTCTTAATTTCTATCAGGGTGATAACATCATTTCTCATATAACTATATCTAATCTTATTAGGTAGACAATATCATTTCCCATGTAATGTACCATTTTTTAAAGATCCAAGTAAATTACACATGAAAATGCTAAGTGTATTTAAAAGCATCCAGTGGCTGTGAGTAGAATTTGAGTCTTTCTGTCTTCTCATTATCCTTTCTTATTTGTTTGTTTTTTTCTCTTAACTGAAATTTACTCTTTCCTTGGACCTCTTCACTTTACTTGAAAATTGTATCTGATACAATAACTTTGATACTAAGTATATGATGATAACCCAAGTCGATATTTCCAGTTTAAAATTTGTCTTGAAAATCCAGAATTGTATATCAAACTACAGTTAGACTGTGATCTGTTAGATTGTGAGATCTCTACTTCCTCCATTACCTCATCTTGAGCATATAAAATTAAAAAGTTTTGGGCCAGGTGCAGTGGCTCACACTTGTAATCCCAGCACTTTGGGAGGTGGAGGCCAAAGATTGCCTGTGCCCTTGTCCTCATTAGCACATCAATAACTAGGTAGCTATATCTACCTTTTTGTAAAAAGCAAAAGTGTAGTTTTCAAGAGACTTGCTTGTGCCAGACCTGTCTGGGATGAATCTTCCACTTTTCCTCACTTCTTCTCTCTAATAAACTTTGTTTAAAACTTTGCTGTTGGCTTTGAATAACATTTCAGGGTTGAGTCAAAAAAAAAAAAAAAAAAAAGCACCAAGTTGTACCATACTACACCCAGCAACACCTAGGGTAGTTTCTGGTCTTTAATAAATATTTTTAAACAAAGGAATGAAAGAATACATTAAAATTTTAAGGAAGATAAAACTCCCACATGCCAAAATAAACATGAAATTATATCTATTCTAATTATTTTTCTAATAAGCTATAATGCTTTCTTTTTAAGTTATTAATAAGAACCATATGATAAAGAGAGGAAAACATTGGAGGAAAATGTATAGAAAAAATCAACAATGAGTGAAGTTCATTAACAAATCTATGTTTTCTAAGTTTGGCTTGACATAGAGCTGAGTCTATTCTTTTGTTGCTGGAAATTAATGAAACAATGAGATCCACATGGGCTCTGTGGGGGGAGACTGCTTCCTATCCTTTCCTGGTAAAGCCAGGATCCTATTAACAATGACTACAGGGGGTAGCTTCAGTACCTATAACACAATCAAAATACACATATCTGTGGGGTTTGCTAGTCATTAAAAATACATTGAAGCTCTAAAAAACATAACAGAAGACAGTAAATTTTGTTATTGAACTAAATTACTGCTTGGCAATTCTCTTAGCCAAACACACAAACACGCACACACACACACACACATACACACAATTATATAATTAATTATATTGGTCAACCTGAAATAAAATCTTTGCTTTTACTTTTGCTAAATTTTGTGTGTGTGAATAATAAATTTACTTTTTTTTTTCCTATATACAACCTTTACTAAACCTTCAAAGACATGTTTAAAGATTGCATGTTAATTATTTATTATTTTTGGCTACAGAGCTACTGCTAATAAATAAAGATTCAGGCAGAAGTATATAGCTTCCACACAAAATGCACAGCAAACACTTTCTTCTACTGATTCATGTTTTGTAGAAGGAATATATTTTCAAGAAAATTGTATACTCCAAAAATACTGCTTACAAACCTCTGTTCACATTTCTAGGAAGGAGAGAAGGATCTGCTGAGATAACAGCACAGGCTATTCCTCAATACAACATGTTTTGTAATTATTGTTCACAAGATCTATAGGACACTTAGAAATTTTTAAGAATCTGTCTCCAATAAAGCTTTTCTCCTATTTTCCCAGTAAGAATTTATTATTTACCTTGTGTTGGTCTCTATACCTACTCTCTCTTGCTTTTGTCATTAGTTTTATGATCTTTGTCCTTTATTAAACTTTATTCATGCCCTTTCTATAATCTGAAATGTTATTTCTACACTTTTCTCCAAAAGCAATATATTTTGACCTTGTAATTTGTTCATATTAAATGGTTTTGCCTTTTTTAAATGTTAGTTGCTCTTACTTCCAACAATTAAAACATATGTCCCTATTCAGTAAATAAATATTACTGTATAAATTATAATAGCAAAAATGCTTGCACTGCAATATGCTAGAAATGTAAATATAAATAGATCTGTACTTGTTCATTTCAACTAAAACTTACAAAAATTATCTCAGAAAAACTGGACTTGAACTAATCAACATAGAATGATACTGATTATACCTCATATGGAGTACAATATAAAATTAGTATTGCCTAGAAATCTAATAAAACATTTAACACTGTTGACAAAAATCTGGGTTTGAAAATTTTTACCTGGAAAACTGTATAAACATGTCTACAATGAAACGTAAAAATGGTACAAGTTTAAAAATTTAATTGAACCAATATTTTGTAAGATTTGTATGAAAAAAGTAATAAGATTACTTTAACAAAATACAAAAGGAACTTTAAAAACTGCAAACAGTTTAATTGTTCTGCATTGAAAATTAATAAAGGAATTAACCTGGCTTAATTGACTGTTCTCTAGAAAATATAATCATATTAGAGTACATCATTAAAATATTTGCTTTTGCTTTACAATAGCTAAAAACTATAGCTTAAAATGAATATATAAAACTCATAAACATCAAAATGTAAAGTGATACTACAGGATATATAGAAAAAACTAAAATAAAATATGAACTTTCCTTTAAACCAGAGAGCTGAAGTCTTAAGTAAGACGGGGCTCTCTCCAGGAGAAATAGAACATAAATACTGGCTCATCTGTGGCATCAGGAGAATAATAGCACCTCCACTGAGGCAGGTAATAGAAATTCATTAAATTTTTTAAACAATTTATTAAAGATTGAGTATAGCCTAGTGAGAGATAAGAGAAACTCCAGGTGGACAGATTCAAGGAAAAATTGCACCTTCTTACAGGATCTTCTTAATGAACTACTAATGAGTGCTCATAGGAGTGGAAAGTAAACTGGAGTATATCTCCTTGGTGGTGCAGGACTAATGGAAGAGAACAGTCACCAGCGCAGAAAGGAAGGAAGATGCATAAAGGCCCTAAAAAACAAAACCTTTAGGCCACTGAGATAAAGGTGGCACATCTTGACATCCTCAGAGCGTGGTGAGGACATATTGCACTGCAGGATATATAAGACATGGACATTCAACACTAGGGAGGGGCAGAAAAACATTCTGGATCCAGATCACAAGAAATTGCCCTTTACTGAGTAAGGAGCTAAGTCACAGAGAAATTACTACCCATTCAACACAGAGACACAGGTCCTGACTATGAACAAGATGGAAACAGGACAACTAAGAACCTTTTCTAATCCCCCACCACCAGGTAGGCAAGTATCAGAAAAAAACAAAACAAAATAAAATAAGAAAGAGGGGACTATTAATGAGAAAAGGACAAGAGAATAGAGAGAGAGAGAATCTTCATGGTATAGACATACATGGGAGTTTTAAGGTAAAAGGCCAGAACAGAGAAATTGGGGGTGGAGAGAAACTGAAAAACCATTCCCACTCTAAAAATTAAACTGGACAGAAACATTTGAAGTCACTATGAACCAAAGATAACTATATACTAACAAAATACAGAACCAATTTAACTCTTATGCAAATTGCTTCAAACTCCAAGCTAAAGACAAAGCAGAAAGAGAGATGTGTCTGTTTTCAGGCATAAATACCATGCACCTCAGTTACTACTATTCTAATACTATATTTGACAATCAATTGGGAAAAAAAGGAAGGAAAGAGAAAACCACAATACACTATCAAAAGACAACATAATCAACAGAATGAGACTCTGAAATGTCTGTTCTGATATGAACTTCTTTGATATTAACATAATAACTTCATTTGTTGAACACACAATAGTAGTTCCTGATGAAGATCCTGTAAGACAATGAATCTGTCTCACCTAGAGTTTTTTTTATTCTCTCACTAGCCTACACACAATCATTAGCAATTTGTTAAATATACTGGAATTAGTAAACAGAAATTAAATTAACTGATTAATATGATAATATCTCCTATGAAATTAGACAATACAAACAAATGGAAAACTTCAGCAGAAAGTTAGAAGCTCTAAGGATAAAATGTAAAATGAAAATTAAAAATTCAGCTTTTTTGTTGTTTGCATGATATACCTTTATATCTTGTTCCCCTTTTCCTTTTTTAACTTTACCTTGGTTTTTGTGTTTAAAATGGATTTCTTCTAGGCGCAGTTTATAGAGCCAAATTTTTTTAAATCCAATCTTACCATTTCAGTCTTTAATTGGTATGCTTATATCAGTTCTACATTATATTGATATGGTTGACTTGAAATCTACCAAATTGATAGTCGTTTTTACTGTATTATATTTGTTGTTTATTTTTTCTTCTTTTTTGGTCTGCTTTTAATCTGAATACTTTTTATTATTTCATTTTTTCCATGACTGGATTATTAATTTTCTTTACAAAACATTTTAGTAGTTACACATGTGTTCAAAATATTCAATTTAATTCATCAGATGAAATTGTTATGTTAGTATCAAAGTTCATATCAGAACAAAAAATATTACCAGGTAGAGAAGAACTTCTGTAATGATACATGGGAAATTAACCAAGAAGACATGACAATTGTCATTGTATAGCAGCTAAAAACAGAAATACCAAAACATGAAGCAAAACTGAATTAACTGCAAAAAGATATGGAAAATGTATACTTATATTTGGGAATTTCAAAAATTTTCTCTAAGTGATTGATAGAATAAGTAGATAAAAATATTAAAAATCTAAGTAATACTATTAAACAACAGGCCTGCTAGACATGGTGGCTCATGCCTGAAATCCCAGCACTCTAGGAGCCCAAGGCAAGAGGATTGCTTAAGCCCAAGATTTTGGGACAACACAGTCAGACCTTTTTTGTCTCTACAAAAAAAATTAGCTGGCTATGGTGGCAAATGCCTATGGTCATGCTACTTGGCAGCCTGAGGGGCAAGGATTGTCTGAGTACAGGAGGTCAAGGCTGAGGTGAACTGTAATTGTGCCACTGTACTATGGCCTGAGCAACAGAGTGAGGCCTCCAACTCATAAAAAACAAAAACAAAAACAGGACCCAAATGACTTTATTAGAATATTACAATCAACAGCAGAATATATATTATTTTCAAGCACATTTAAAACATTCAGCAAGATCTACCACATTTTAAATAAAAAAAAAACAAATATCTTAAACTGAAAGAACTAAAATCATATGAAGTATACTGAATGATCTTAATTAAACTAAACCAGAAATTAATAGAAAAAATGCCAAATAAGTGAAATTAAGCAAAACACTTCTATATAATAAATAGATGATATCTGCAAATAAAAATAGAAATATTTTTAATTAAATATATATGAAATACAAGAGGCAAAATTTGTTCAAAACAGGTTAAGCAATATTTAAAAGACGTTTTATAGCAATGCCTTGCTTTTAGCAGGAAATAAAAAAGTTTTATATTATGATCTAAATTTGTCCTTTAAAAAGTCAGAAAAAGGGAAGTGTATTACACTCATATCAAATTAACAAAAGGAAACAATAAAATTAATTGAAGAACATAGTGATAGAAAATGAGAAAAATATTACAGTAAAACTAGTGAAACTGAAATTGGCTCTTCAAAAATATCCAGCCAGATTGATAAAATACAACACAATATGAAACTGAAATTGGCTCTTCAAAAATATCCTAGCCAGATTGATAAAATACAACACAATATGTGATGTGAGGTCCCCAGCATAAGAAATGAAACAGGGGACCTCACATCACATCCTATAGACATTAAAACTATAAACATTAATTTGACAAATTAAATGTAATCAACAAATTCCTTGAACACCATATGACAAAGATCATTTAATGGATAGCCTGATATCTCTCTCTCTCTCTAAAAACAATACATACATATTTAAATTTATGCATATAAATTTAAACGGAATTTTTAGCTAATAACTTTCCACAAAAGAAACTTTAAGCAAAGAGAACTTATTGATAAGTTTTACTAAATATTTAAAGAATAAATTATATTACTGCTACATATAATCTACCAGAACATTTTAAAAAGAGAAAACAACAATTATTTTTGAGGTCAAGATAACACTGATACCACAGCAAGAAAAAAATAATTACCTCTGAAGGATCCCTTTCTGCCATCCCCATATGATGCCCATGATCAACAGAAGTAGCCAGACCGGTCATCATCCTCACTCCCTAAAGGCAGTTAGGGGTACTACTCCAGAGGGAGGAATGAGACAGGAGATAACAAGGAAAAGTCTAGGCAGACAGACAGGCAGGTCCTCTGGTACCAACATAGTGAACTCCCAGCAGGCCTCTCAGGCTCAGCATTGGAAAACAAACTCCCTGTGAGCCTCTCAAGCTAGAGCTTAGGTACTCACTGCTGGGATCAAAAAGCAACCAATCAGCTCCCCATGAGGCCCCTACCTCCTGCCAATTGGTCCTTAATGCTGACCAATCAGAACAGCTACAGCTCTCAGCTAGTGCTAGCCAATCCACTTGGACATAGGGCAATATAAACCCAGGTTTTCAGCCCCCGATGGGCAACACCTTTGGGTCCCCTCCTGCCATGGGAACTTTTCTGTCCTCTCAATAAATCATGCTTTCTCACTTAAAAAAAAAAACAATTAAATGTAAAGGAAACTACAGACCAATATCTCTCATGAATACAGACCCAACAGGACTTAATGCTGTAACATATAAAAAGAATAATATGTCATAAGCAAGTAATCTTTTATGCTGGGAATGAAAGGTCACTGCAATATTTTGGAACTCAATCAATGTAAATTACTACAACAACAGACTGATGAAGAAAATATATGTTAATTTCAAGAGATACAGGGAAAAGTATTTGACCAACCTCAATACTTATTCACAATTCTATAGGAATTTCAATAAAATAAATGGAAGAAAATTTTTTTCAAGCTGGAGCAACAAAAGAAATAAAGTCATACAGATTGGAACAGAAGAAATAAGACTCTTCATTTGCTGGTAATATGATTGTCTCTGTAGAAAATCCTATGCAATCTAAAAAAAGGGACTAGAAATAAATAAGTTAACTGAGATTATGATTAAAGATCAATATGCAAAGTCAATTTTGTATATATTAGCAATAATTTCAAATCTAAGCATGATGTTATTTACAACAAAGTACTTTATATCATTCAAAAAGTACCTCAAAACTGCATTGTGACCTAAATTTAAAGGGCAAACTGTAAAGTTTTTTGAAGAAAACATAAATATATAATATATAAATATATTTGAAAAAGATTTCTTAGATATCACACCAAAAGCATGATTCATTAGAGAAAACTGGATGAAATTGTCTTTATTGTAAATATTTAAACATTTTTAAAATTTGCTCTTTATAAGAGACTGATAAGAAAATGAAAAAGCATGTCATACACTGGCCAAAAATATTTACAAAATGCACTTATGATAGATGGTTAGATCTGCAATATGAAAATAAATCTTAAAACAACCTATTCAGTAAATGGTGCTGGAAAAACTGGTCGACCATATAAGAAGATTAAAACAAGACCCCTACCTATCACCATACACAAAAGTCAACTCTAAATGGATCAAAGTCTTAAACACAAAACCTCAAACTATAAGAATCTTAGAAAATGCAGGAGACGCCCTTATGGAAATTGGAACTGGCAACCAATTCCTGAACAAAATCCCAAGTTCCTGTGTCATGAGACAAGATAGACAAGTGGAAACTCATCAAACTGATAAGCTTCTGCAAAGCCAAAGAAACCATCAAGAGGACAGGGAAACAGCCCACAGACTGGGAAAAAATACTTGCCAACTGTACATCTGACAAAGGCTTAACATCTAAAATCTACAAGGAACTCAGACATGCCGAAAAGAAAAAAAACAAACAGCTCCATTACAATGTGGGCAAAAAATATGAATAGACACTTCTCATAAGAAGACATAAGAGCAGCCAACAGATACATGTAAAAATGGTCAGCCTCATTAGTCATCAAAGAAATGCAAATTAAAAACACACTGAAATACCAACAAATTCCAGTCAGTATGGCCATCATCAATAACTCAGAAAACAACAGAAGCTGGAGAGGATGCAGAGAAAAGGGAGTGTAAACTAGTACAAACACTGTGGAAAACAGTTTGGCGATTCCTAAAAGATCTAAAAATTGACCTTTCATATGACCCAGCAATCCCCCTTATGGAAATATACCTGGAAGAACTCAGATCTCTCCATGAAAAAGATACCTGCACATACATGTTTATTGCAGCATTATTCACAATAGCAAAAACTTGGAACCGACCATGCTGCCCATTGAAAGAGGACGGGATTAAAAAAAAGTGGTACATATACACAATGAAATATTATGCAAACATGTAAAACAAAATTATGAACTTTCCAGCCAGTTGGATGGATGTAGAATGTATAATACTGAGTGATTTGTCACAGAAACAAAGAACTGAGTACCACATGTTCTCACTCATAAGCACACCTTGGACAATTACCGTAATACTATAAGAAAGGGATTGGAAGTAGTAGGAAACTGCCAGGGGAGGGGGTGGTGGGATTGGCAGTAGTGTGAAACTACCAGGGGAGGAGAGGGCACACCTCAGCAACAAGGGTACCTGCATAATGCACATTTGTATACCTAACCTTGAATTGTATCCCACATTTTTAAAATTAAAAATTAAAAAAAAAAAAACTAAATATAACAACACACAAAAAAAAGTACAATTAAAAAGTGGGCAAAAAATTTCAACACATCAAAGAAGACATAAATAGGGCAAATGAGCACATGAAAACACTTTCTACATCATGAGCCTTAGGAAAAGCTACTTAAAACTACAGTAAGATACCATTACTCGCCAATTAAAATGGCAAAAAAAAAAAAAAAATCCCAAGACCAAACCCTGATACCAAATACTGATAAGGATTCAGAATTACTGAAATTCACATACATTGTTCTTGGAAATGTCAAATGTTACAGCAACTGTAAAAAAAAAAATGACCTTTTCAAGTCAATTATACATTGATTATATAATCAAGCAAATTTCCAGTCGCTTTCCTGAGAAATGAAAAAACAGACTCAAACAAAAGTCTGTACACAAATACTTATAGTAGCTAAAAAAGTGGAAACTACCTTCAGTTGCTGAATAGACAAACCATGGGAGACCCATACAAAAGAGCACTAAACAGCAATAAGAAGAAATGAACTACTGATTCATTTCCCCACATAGGTAAGTCTGGTACATAAAGTTACATGAAAGGAGTCAGGTTCAATACATACATACAAAAATATGTACATAAATTCTGGAAGAAGATTTTATTTGTCCTAAATTGGTCACATACTTTTTCTCTGTCATTGTTGATTCTTTGGTGTAAAATGGGATATGGAAGGAACAGACCCTAAATAGAACATTGGAATGATTGTGCTAAAAATGGGAAAAAATGATGTGCATTTAGAAATTATGTTCTTCTATAGATATATACACACAAAATAACTGTTTATATTTCTCTATGAATATTAAAATGTATCTCAAACAAAAAGCACATCAAAAAATGCTCAAAACCTTCAGAGAAACTGGTATAATGTCTGAATGATGTGTCTGAGAAAAGTTTCCCTTACAATCAATCTCATTTGAGTTCACTTCTTGGATGTTTAATATTTATCAACCATTTAATAAATATTACAATACTTCTCAAGGTTGCAGTGGCCATGAGCATGCCATTACACTCCAGCCTGGGCAACAAAGTAAGAGACTCCAATTCAAAAAAAAAAAAAAAAAAAAACCTCATAAAAAAATAAATAATTGAAGATGGAGGCAACACAGGCGGAATTGTGAGATTCTACAAATGTGAGTTCCCCAAAAAGACTCTTGCCCTCCTTCCCCTACCCCCTTGCCCACAGCTGAATGCATTGGTCCGAGGCTCAGGGACCCCTGGTCCCATGCAGGGCCGGCTATTGCGTCCCGGGCTGCTCCCTCGCGGGTGGGAAGGTTGGGGTCTCAGCTCCATCCCTGACTGCATTGATCCCAGACTGAGCCTCCGGTCACCCTAGGAGGCTCTGGGAACCCACCCCTCGGAGGCACTGATTCCATCTCTGACTGAAGTACACTGGAAGTGGCACGGGGCCACTTCCGCTGCTCACCACCTGCCCTTGGGAGCTTTGGGGCTCTGAAATCTGGAGCTCTGGAGCCCCGAGTGGAGCACCCAGCTGGGCAGCTGATCCCCAGGAGGCTCATGCTACCACAGACCATCATAGTCGATTGCTCAGGGATCCAAA
>CAUYQG010055857.1:0-30635 GCA_963574415.1 Tarsius wallacei | reverse complement strand
GTGTGCACCTGTAGTTCCAGCTACTTGAAAGGCTGAGGCAAAGCCGGGTTCGGTGGCTCAGCCTGTAATCCCGCGCCTTGGGAGGCTGAGGTGAGTGGATTGCCTGAGCCCACGGGTTCGAGACCCGCCTGGGCAACTTGGTGAGACCTCATCTCTACAATAAATCAAAAAATTAGCTGGGCGTGGTAGTGCACGCCTGTAGTTCCAGCTACTTGGAAGGCTGAGGCGGAAGGATCGCCAGAGCCCAGCAGGTTGAGGCTGTGATGGCCGGGAGTATGCCACTGCACTCCAGTCTGGGCGACAGAGTGAGACTCCAACTCAGAAAAAAAAAAAGAAAAGAAAGTAGTGAGTCAACATGCTAAGTATCTAGTTGACTCTAGTCTAGTGGGTATCAGCAGGTCCAAGAGCCTATCTCAGACAATGCAAGATCTCTGGGTCTCCTACACCTGCTGTATCAAGCCTCTTCTGGGCAAAAGAGGATGCTCAAATCTAAGTGAGCTCACATAACAACCAAGTTGATCAAGTTTCAAGTTCACTAAGATTAGTCTTAATCCCAAGTAAATGAAATAATCACCTGACTCAATATATTCTTTATGCTCTACAAATCAAGAATAAAGTTGTCTGTTCAGCCCTAGAACTGTAACAACATAGGATAGATAGTTTGAGCTGGCTTCCAGAGAATGCTTATTGTAAATTTCCACTACATACATGTTCTTCCTTTGATCCCTAGCATATATCTCTAAGATGGCTGGCTATGGTCCCATTTCTGTGGCTGTGAGATGGGGTATGCATGCTACGTAAGGTGGTGTAGTCAGTAAGGGGGGAAAAAAGAAACCCTAGTAGTGGCCTCATTAGCATTATGTCTTAACCTACTGGTTTAAAGGTCTGAAGAACATATGGCCTTTGTATAATGGCACACTTGATATGCAACCGATTGATTTCACAAAGAAAGACATTATCAAGGGATGTGTGTAAACACGCTCTCCAACCTTAAGCACATTACATTTGTTAATACCTTTTCTAAGACTTGGCATTTTATTATACAGTTGGCTTGCCAGTAAACAGTACACACTTAGAATTGTTTTAAAAGTAACATTTGTTTCTTTATTCCAAAATTATTACCTTTGGCAGATATGTCTTTATCAGTGCCCCCAGATCTGGCAATCATTTCCTCTCCCCTCTGTTTAAGAGTTTCATACAGCGGTTGTAGCTTTTCCATGTCTACTGACACGTTCTTATTTTCACTGATCTGCTCCTTGATCTTCTCAACCTCAGCAGAGATAGAGGGCGGCTGCCTCAATCGCTCCACAATGCGTTCCAGGCTCTCGAGGATCTGATCTATCTTGTCATGGAACTAGTAGTAGTAAGACCAAGAGATCATTTATGAAAAAAAGATCTGTGATACCAAATGCAAAATTTAAATGTAAAATATCCACTGAATGCCACAATTAAGAATTAAAACTTAGCGCCTTAATCAACCTACCCATCCAGCTGTTGTATGAAGACATACCTGAAATCATGCCTTGTGTGCACCTAGGAGGTACACTACCTATGTAGAATAGCCTTAGTTTCTTATAAATAATTTGAGTGTTCACTAAGAAATGGTGTATGTTGGTATATAATTGGACCACATGGCAGCAGCGTCTATTTTACCTGTTGCCTCATTTTCTTATTAATTTTAAAAATTAAGTTCCAAAGGTTGGGTGTCTAGCTATTAAAACTGATCATTTTTGTCATTTTAAATGACTATTCTGGCATCCTAAAAAGCTGTATTATTAAACGTGAAATTCGTGAACAATTTTGATTGGATTCAAGGGATTCCTTAAGTTATGCATTTCCTGAACTGGAAAATGTTAAAAAATTAAATGGAAAAAAAAACTTTCCAATGTTGTATCAGAAGTTTATATTTAATTCACAAATACATAACTGGATACTTGAGAGAACTTTACATTTGTGTTTGCAAGGGTACCACAGACAATTAGGCAGTGTTATAGAAACTTGTTTGTTCATTCATAGGTTCAACACTATCCTCAAAGTTAAAGGAATCATCACACAAGATTATAGAAAATGGACCTGCATCTAATGATAAAGACTAAACCTTGAAAATGGAAAATCTGGAAGTATTACAAGATTTAACTTCTTAACAAAGATATTTTCAAAAAAGAAAAGAATACCTATTTCCAACTTCATAAATATATATATTTTTTATTCAGTCTATCATTCTGTCTTTCTTCTTATTGACTTCTCAGGAGTGTTTTATTAATAATTATAATGCTTTCTACTGGCAAATATTACATAATATTGCATTCCACTAAGGATAGGCAATGAATTAAATATTTGGACAATGATGATAACTGCATGTTTCTTAAGTCATTGAGAATTATTTTTGTTGTATCTACAAGCAGACAGAAAAAGATAAGGCCAGACCCAAGCAAACATCACTTTTGAAAGACAAAGACATCAATACTCAGAGTTAATGTAGTGAAATCATTTTAGTTGAAATGTAATCAGGAGATACAGGAAAATGTCTTTCCATGCTCCACCATTTGGAAGAACCAAACTCTATTTCTAATGTAAATGATTACCTGAGTTGATTGAGAAATGGCTTCATCCAGTGCCACAGCTCGCTTTTTGACATCTTCTTTAATTTGACTGTAAAGAGTGTCAGCTGCCACATACTTCTCTTGGATAGAAAAGCCTTCCCCTGGGCTCAATTCCAGTAACTGCGGCCCGGTTTTGTTCATCTTATCTATATGAGGCTTGTGTTCGGCTATCAACTCTCGCAGTTGCTATAACAAATCAAACAGCTTTTCAGTATCTCAGGGTCACACCTCCATATTACAGCTGTCTACACCCCCAATGCATCCAGCTGGCAAGAACCTCCAAACAAACGCCCTCCCCATCACAAGGCATTTAACACACGATGGCTCCTACAGCTCTCTGCCAGGAAGAGATGGCCCAAACACAAAGATTAAACAAAAGTCTGGTCATGCCAAAGCCCATTTAAGGATACACACAAAATTGCTGGTTGACCGAAATAATGAATCTCAGTTCATTACATACTTCATACCAAAAGCAGCACATTTTGACATGAGCATTAGCCAAAGGTCATATCATATATAAGAATTCTGAACTCACTATGTCCCCAACCAACAGACACCAAGTCATATCTCTTGGTGTTCCTTTCTGCACATTCACATATATACAAAAAAGAGTGGAAAGAAAGAAAAAGAAAGAGAAGGAGATGAGGATGAGGAGGAGAAGGGGGGAGGAGAAGAGGGGGAGGAAAAAGAGAATAGAAAGAAACTCAGCAGAAGGTAGACACAATGCTGAGAGGAAATCTCAAAATAAGGGATGTTATGTTAGCATGACTGATATAAGCCCACAAGGCTCTGTATTTATTTATGTGAACCAACATAAAATAAGTACACACGCGTATTATACTATATATGTGTGTATCAATCTATTCTGCATATATATGCCATATAGACATATGTATGAATAAATCACTATTTGCTATTTTAAAATGTTAAAGGTTTCAGGAGTAATAACCTATCAAATACACAGTTATATACTGAGCGTTGTTTGTAAGGTATATTTAAGGTAAAATGTGTGTCAGATGGATGTGTTGCATAATTTTTTCATTTAATCAAAAAATACAGTAATATTTATACTAGTAGGTGGATGTTGAATTCAAGGACAGCCCATTTCCACTATGGGAGATGATGGGTTGGGAGCCAAATAAAGCTGGAATAGCTATACTTAATGGATCCCAGGGCTTCCATTGAATGGTTTTTCATGGGTCAAATCCAAAGCCAATCCCAGGGGAAGATCTGCCTTTGCCTGCAGGTTTCTTTCAGGCCAGTCTTATGCAGCATCAATGTCTTCCGTTTGTACATTACTGATAAGGCTCCCTCATCAGCAGTTCCTTCTCCTCATCTGGGTCTCCAAACTCCAGTCCCTATCAAAAGCATCTCTGAAAGAAATTACATTCAGGAAAGACAGTCTAGAGGTAAGCTACCACTCTTTTCCTGCAAATTTCAATTTCTATCATTCATCAAGAAGAATCACCAGGGTGGTCACATACCTAGATTTTATTGAACGTATCCACTAAAGTCAATCAATCATATGGATTATTATGAGAACTTATTGAGAAAACTGGTACATTACATCATCAATTATCCTCAATGTAATAAACTATTTTAGAAGTTTTTCAGAAGATTGTCTCAAAACACTTTTGGAAAGGGCTAAATAAACACAAATTTGATCTTAAAAAGAGGAAAGGTCTTCCCATCAGAGCATGGGAAGGCCATGGTTGCAAATGCTCCAGGCTGAGGTTTTCTTATTTTTATTTCACATAATTAGATCATATCTTCACGCTGCTTTACAGAATGGAGATGGTGATGCCAATTATCAGCTATATGCAATCTCATGGAAAAGGAAAGCTGTGGATGTTACATATACTCTGGCATCAACGTTCTATAAAGGCATGCTTGAAAAACAAGCTTACACTCTGAATTATCAACAGACTCTCAAGTAAAATGCAAGATCTCTGCTGAGATTTCTTGAGTTGCCTGGAGTCCAGGTAGATCAAATCTGCGTATCACCACTATGAGGCAACTTAGCCTGGGGGGTATGAGAGGAGTTGTTTTTAGACTGTTCCACGATAAGCTAGAGAACATATACTGGATGTCTACTTGGGCATGTATGTGCATGGGAAAAGGGCCCAACAGGAGATGCCTTTTGCCACATGTGCCAAAATGATTCCTGACAACATATTGTTATAGGAGTCCAGTCACGCTGGAGACCACCTAGCATGGCTTTAAGATATCTGTCATGTGGTAATGGCCCCCAGAGGCATTTTTTTCATTCCTGGATAGAATGAATGAAATCTTCCCCAAAAATAGATGGAGAGGATGTTGTAGAGCTGGAGAAGAGCCATTCTAGGAGGCTATACAAAAGTCTGAAACAGCAAAGCTTTTAGTTTAAACACTCTGAAGAATTGGCTACTAAGTTTTGTTCTTTCCTTTATATATGCAGTCATAAATTTGAGCACTTAAAGATGATGCAAAAAGGAAAAAAACTACAATTTTGAAAACTTCAGCTCAATAATGAGCCCCTTTTCCAATATGTTATGCTAAAAACATATTTATCCAAATCATCTCAGAATTGAAAAAAATCTATGAAACATTTTATGTAAAAAATCATTCAGTGAGTAGCCACCAGGATTTCTATCACAAATAAACATTTATAATACAATTAAATTCAATTCTACATTTAGATAGAACTCCGTAAGATTTCCATTGAGCATTAAGTAATGTGTTCTTAAAACTATCTTCTAAACAAATACTTCTGTTAGAGATAGTCTTCAATGTACTGAACATTAAAAAAGTAAACAAACAAGATTAACAAGTATGTCACATATTCCAAATGATGTAATAATATACCCTGGATTAAACTTATTCCCCTTTTTCCTCATCTCTTTCTCTCTCATCTCTGTCCCTCTCTCTCTTTTCCCTATCCAAAACACACACACACACACACACACACACACACACACCATGATTAACCTTAGAGTACATCTTGTGCAGATCTGGGAGAGCAACTAGGTTCACAAGTCCATAAACAGCAAGAACTCCAGATTTTTTCTGACAGTCTTGAGTCATCTCTGACCCAAACCCTTGCAAAATTTTAAGCCACATTAACAATTAAGTGATTGCTGAAATTAGGGCTTCGTAATGCCATTTCATACATGTTTAGAAGATAATATAACTGTAGTTATAAATGTACTCCCTAGTTTACTCATCTACACTTACAGGACCAAGAACTTCCAAGAGTTCCATGTATGTAAGGTGAAAAAAAGGGAAACATTGTGTCTTTGTATTTCAGCATTTCTGTCTTTTCATCACACTCACAATATTGCTATTTTGACATGTTCATTATATTATACATTTCCTCCAAGCTCAATGGCCTTGTCTGTATAATGGCTCTTTCAAAATTGAAAGCAATTCAATGTGTATAAATTGAAAGACTTCAAAAGCTTATTTATATAGCATTTTAAAATGGGAGCTTTTTCTATCCAGATGATTTATATTGAATACTATTTTATAAAAGTTGTGATGTAATTATTATACAATGTGGTCTATCCACACGAGTCTTCTCATGTAACTCTGAAGTTAAGCAACTATGAAATAAGCAAATTATGCAGCCCAAGACACAATATTACTAAAATGTCCTAATCATTTAAGGTGTCAACAGCATTTAAAAAACATAAAAATCATGATTCTCTTTTAATGGGGAATACAGCATTCTCTTTCACAAAGAGCTTACCCGATGTTCTTCCTGCTGTTGTCTTAGAGTTTCGTATTCAAGGGCTGGGGCAGGTAGCTGAGAGATGATTCTTTGTGTTTCTGTCAGCCATGGCCACAGTTCTTCATATGTTTCCCAGAACTGGTTAACCAGGGACTGTGCCCGTTCTAGCTGTAGATACCTCTCTGAGTTAATCTGGCAGATGGCATCATAGTTCTTTAGTACCTTGTCTAGTTTTTTCTAGAAAATAGGAAGATGAAATGTGTTTAATTGGTTAGGCCAAGGAATACACATACTCCAGGGAGCTCTGTTCAGCACTGTAACACCTGGCAGAATAGGCTATCAACAAATGTATGTCAAATGAATAAATCGATAAAAGCTATTCAGATTTTAGTTGTTTCTAGGTCTAAAAGTTCATTTTAAATGAAAGAACCTCAAGTTTTTATGAATAAGACACTAAACTCTCCAAACATAACAAGTAAAATTTCCGGTCATCCTTACAATACCCTTGAATTAGAAAACAAGTCTAATGTGATTCTAGCAACATTTACCTTATGTTCTGGAAAAAGAAAAAGACTACTTTTTGCAACTGAAATTGTAAGAAGTACTAGTCAACAAATTAATTATATATATTAGAATCAAACTAGAGTATTGTGCTACACACTGACTTAATGGGGTGGTCACTGTGATCTGGATTATGATATAAATTCACAGCAAAAACTAATAGCAGAAGATAAAGCGCAATAGTAACCCAATAAACCACAGAATAACAAAAAAATTACTTCATAGCAATCTGTATTTTTCATGTCATATTCTTTACAAAAATGATAATTATAAATAAGCAAATTGCTATGGTAGATATAAATAAAAGAGAACATATCATTATATTGTACATTCTATTATTTTATCTATGGTATATCTTAAAGGCAATGTAGACTCTTTAAAATGTAATTTAGGCATATATATACATATATAAAACATTTTGCTTGTAGCTGGTTTTCTCCAATTTAAAGAATCATTAAAACTACACAAACAGTGTTGGGCACGATGGCTCAAGCCTGTAATCCCAGCAATTTGGGAGGTAGAGGTGAGAGGACTGCCTGAGCCCAGGGATTCGACACCAACCTGGGCAACTTGGTGAGACCTTGTCTCCACAATAAATCAAAAGAAAGAGCTGGGCGTGGTAGTGTATGCCTGTAGTTCCTGCTACTTGGCAGAAGGATCACCTGAGCACAGCAGGTCGAAGCTGAAGTGACTGTGAGCATGCCACTGTATTCCAGCCTGGGTGATAATGTGAGACTCCGACTCAAAAAAAAAAAAAAATACACTACACAAACTAGATGGCTTATTTCTTTCCTATATAGCCTACAGTAACTTTATACAAAATGGATTTCAGCATTAGAGAGTACCACATATCTTGGTTTTTGTTTCAGCTCAAGAGGCCCAAATGTCCCTGACAGTTGACATATCTGAAAACAATAAAAGAATAATTTATACTGATCATAATGATAATAATACACCCAACATTAGTTGAATGCTTCAAGTGTGTCAGTTAACTAGGGACTCAAACCTCAATAGTCTTTATGCCTATTAAAAAAGATTGTCCTCATGGTGATTCCTTTGTGGACTATACCTTTCACTGTTATCTGTAAGCTTGAAAAATGCCTTATTAGAAACTAATGATTTTTGCTGCTTAAATAGCAGCTGTGGATACAGGAAAAGAGCTTTTCTAGGACTGAAAGCCCAACACATGCTGTTTTTTTCAAGCGTCCCATCACCCGTCCACAGCCAAGCTTATACCTTCATTGATTGCTTTTCCTCTTCGCTGCATGCGGTCATGATTTTATGCCCAGATTTAACAAGTTCATCAATAATATCCTTGTGTCTCAAAATCTCCATGGTGAATGTCTGTGATTTACCAAAATGAAGGAAAAAAAGTATAAAAAGAAAGCATATGACTAAAATGAAAATAATTAGGTGAAGCAGTTAGAAATACCAAGTTACACTAGAGGGGTCTTAAAAAGTAAATCATGCAGGCACATTTTATAGACTTGGAGCACAACAGCAAATAATTTAGATGGTGATTGGAACTGTACTTCTTCACCTTTTGAACCTGCAGCTGAGCAGAAGTCTGGTCTTGCTCAAGCCTGATGTCGCCCAGAGACATCAATTTCTTTTCTGTTTCAGTAATCCAGGATAACTCAGCATCAGCTGCCTGGTCAAACTAAACAAAAGATAAATGAGTAGGTCAGCAAGTTCCTGTAACTAATGCCAGGAAAATACCTATCTACATTTCTTTTAAATATTCTTATTATACAAGTGGAAAATCTGAGTTTATCTTTTCATGGCATCCTACAATAATTCATGATAATGACTGAGTTATAAAAAAAAAAAAGGAGAACTTTCCACAGAGTAATTAAATACAAGCTATTAAAACATGTTGAATCCATAACACCACAGTAATGATTTCAGGACATCTAGCCGTGTTGCCTTCTTCTTCTGGCAGTGTTAATGCTTTGCTCCTCAGGAATAGAATCCAAATGTAACAGCTATGAAGACTAATAGCTAGATACCATCTTTTCATCATTTCACCCATCATCTCAACTCATATGATATGCAGACTGCATTCTGCTATCAACGTACATGATTCCTAACAAAACGAACAGAATACTCCCATTTATTTATTATACTATTATGTATGCATATGAAGGTATGTGTAAATATATCTCTATATATGCACAGATTACCCCAAATGACTCATATGTAATTTTTAAACATCTCATTTAATAACGGCAAAAAAGATTTTTAAGTGCATTCTTGACTATTTTAAGAGATTTTATGTTCCTGATCATAGTAGTAATTCATGAGCATAGCAGAAACTCATAAAGCACAGAAAAACATACAGAAAAAAATTAAAACCTGGAGTTAATACCGTGGGTATTTTAGTGAATGATCTTCCAGAAGCTGAGAAGGATTTATAAAGGGGGATAATACTGTACAAACAGTTTTATATCTTGCTTTTTTCTTTTATTATGAACATTTCCCATGTCGTATTCTTTTAAATGTGATTTTTAAATAACATAATTACATTCTAGCATGCCTGGATATTTTCCTTTAGGTGCTCTGCATTTTTACAAACAACCCTATTATACAAACAACCCTGTAATGAAGATCCTTTTACATAAATTTCTGTAGGCATCTTTAATTAGTCCCTCAGTGTACATTCCTAGAAGTGACTAGCAAGTTAAAGAGCATGAGCATTTTCAATGCCTTATATCAGATAAACCTTAACGCCTTTGAGGGCCAAGCAGTTATCTTTAAATGAATAAAGTGGGCATGTGATACACCACAGGAACCAACGATAAATGATAACTAACAATTGCCTCAGCTGGAAGAATTAATGGGGACTGGAGACTGTGGGAATTCAAGTCCAGTATTACTACATCACCTAACTTTTCAAAAGCAGCTGGAAGCTCAGATGGGAGTAGGAGAATAACTAGGTGAGGGCAAAGATGAGTGGAAATACAAAACTAGATTTAAAAACATACTTTCAAAACCCTATGCAACTCTATGCCAACTCATGGGAGGATGGAGTAGATCAGCTTTTCTCTGCTTCTCATAAATATGCCTAAAAAGTCCTGTACATTGTATATGAAACATACATAAGAAGACTCTGAAAAGTGGAGAGAAGAGGGCAGAACTACTGTGGAACTTGGCCCCCAAGGAGCAACATGGTGGGGAGTTCGCTAGATTTTTTCTTTTTGCTTCACTTATACAAAACTGGATACTGGAGAAACTGGCAACCCCAAAACACTAATGAGCACAGACAAGTCCCAAGACAAGCCTGCTCTCTCTAGCCAAAGAATCAGGAAAGGAGTGGCCTAGCAAGACAGAAAAATTTTAGACAATAACCAATTTATTCCAACCAAACACCACAGAAGAAATCATTGCCTCACCCGTACTCATGCCAAGAAAGGACAAATGAGGGGCCTAGACTTCTACCCTCATGAGACTATGACAAGGTCCTCAACATCTTTGCTGGAGTGATATTAGAGAAAGTCAAGGAGGGAACTAGAACTTTCATCCCCACTGGCCAAAAACAAGGCCCAGACCACAGTGTCAGTGGAGACCATGTGGGGAGCCTGGATTTCCATACCCACCAAGCAATAATGAAGTGCTCCTCCTTCTCTCCTCTGGGGTGATGTCAGAGAAGGCCCGGTGGAGAGTCGGGATTTCCATCATCATCCAGTGTCTGACACCCTCACTGTGGTATCAATAGAGACTACATGGGGCCCTGGAAGTCCCACTCCCACCCAGCAGAAATGAGAATGCATCCTAGCTTTCAACAGAGGTTGAGGGGAGAACCTGGACTTCTACCTTTATCTGAAAGTACCCCCAGCTTCTGCTGCCAGAGTGATACCAGAGGAAGGCAGTTAAACAGAACGTTTAAGATCCCAAACTCGTAATATCATAAAGAATTAGGAAGATCTCAAACTGAATAAAAAGATAACCAAATACATGCCAATATTTGTATGGCAGAGATGCTAGAATTATCTGACAAAGATTTTAAAGCTGCCATGTTAAAAATGCTTCCATGAGTATTTTTGGATGTTGACATTTGAAACAAATGAAAAATTAAAAGGCCTCAGCGAGGAAACAGAACATTTCAGAAATAAATGGAATATACAGCATAAAGAAGCAGCAAATAAAAACTTAGAATGGAAAAATATAACAATTAAAATCTCAGTGGATGAGCTAAATAAAGGGGAAAGAGGAAATAATCAATGAGGAAGAAGAAATTACCACTTAGAAATAGAAATCACCTAACCTGAATACTAGAAAATAGACTGAAAAAAAAAAAAAAAAATCAACAGAGCCTCAGGTACCTGTGGAATTACAATAAAAAATGTAATATTCATGTTATCAAAGTTTCAGAAGGAGACGAGAAAGAATTTGTGGCTGAAAAAGTACTTGAACATTCTTGAAATGATAATAGAAATGGAGAACAGATTTGTGCTTGACAGGAGTTAGGGAGGGCGTAGAGGTGAGAGAAGAGGAGTGGCTCTCAGGACAGCACAAAGGACCCCTTGTGTTGAGGGAAAAGTTCTGTATCTCGAGTGTATCAGTGTCAATATCCTGCTTGTGATATTTTCTATAAAGATACTACTTTTGAGAAAACTGAGTAGAGTGTACAATGGGATCTCTCTGTATTTATCTTCTATAATGTCATGTGAATCTACAACAACTTAAAGCAAGAAAAAAAAGAAAAACAATTCTGTGGGCAACCTCTTACCTTTAAGTTCCTGTTTATGTTTTTCCTTTAAGATATTTACTGGCAAACTGACCTTCAGATAAGATGTATTAATTTATACTCCCACAAGTAATATTTGGCTATACCATTATCAACAAGAGGTATAATTTATTTTTTGATATTTGAATACTTTCCTTAATTATAAGGAAGTCACTAAAACTACTTAAAAAATCTATCTTAATCCGGCTTACTAATTTTTATGGTGTATCTAATTTCAAGTGGAGCTATTCATTAGCAATTATTGAATAATATAAAAAAAAGAAAAAAAATTAATCAATTAATTTAGCAGCTTCAGGTGCAGGAAAAGAATCCCCATAAAAAAGAAGTGAAACAGTTTTTTATGTGGATTATTAGTTTTAAAGGCATATATAATAAAGCTGTGAGGAGAATTTGATTATGTAATTCACTTAAAGAGTATAAGACTGAAAAGACAAAAAACAAAACAGTCTAGGCCTTCCCACCTGGGTATAAATGCAGCAAGACATCTGAAAAAAATTTAACAGTCATTAATTTTTTTTTCTTCTACTGGCCTCTAAAAAAATAAAGTAACACACCACTCCCCTTGTTTGTACTTAGGATGTTAAAAGTATGACAATATTTATATGACAAGCCCAAAAAAGTCAGGTTGCTAAGTGTTAATATTAGTTTAACACTATGTCTCCCCCCTTAAAAAAAAAAATTACCCAATAAAAAACAGTATGATGATACCATCTGAGTTGCCAAGATGGAAAGCTGAAACTCAAACAATGTTTCCATGACCTAGTCAAATATTTGCTCTGCTAAAAGAAAACAAGACTTCCAGCAGAAATTTCTCTTCTGTCATTTGAGAATTTTTAAAATTAAATTAGCAAATATTTATTGTTAGGCAGCCAATGGAATGGTCAACGGGTCTACATTCAGCAATTTATAATAAGGGAAGGCATCTTAAGTCTATGATTCATTCAGACGACTGCTTAACGTGTATACGTCTAATGGACTTCAAAAATGGCTCATTTTACATGTGAGCAACATGGAGAGCAAAACTAGTAGAATACATTTTGATAAATCTGTTTACTGCTCATACAAAGGCAAAAATTAATTTAAAAATAAATTGTTGATCATCTTGGCATCCATAGATGCATTTGGGGAAACATTTCAGTAGGTAGCATGGTAGAGTCTACCCAGGGACCCAGCTATTGTAATTCCTATTACAGTTCAACTAGTATTTCAGGAATTGCCTAAAAGCGCAAGACATTTTAAGTGATTATCTCTAAATATTCCTGAAAAACACTCTCAAAAACAGTAATAGCCAGCATCCTACTGAATGCATTGCTCTAAATGCTTAACATACAATATCTCCTTCATTCTTGACAACTGTATAATGTGAGTATTACCATTAACTCCATTTACAACTGAGAAAAAGGAGGCAAAGGAAAGTTAAACTAACTTACTAAAGATTACCCAACTTGGCCGGGCTCGGTGGCTTAGCCTGCAATCCCAGCACTTTGGGAGCCTGCACGTTCGAGACCAGCCTGGGCAACTTGGAGAGACCTCGACTCTACAATAAATCAAAAATTAGCCGGGCGTGGTAGCGCACGCTGTAGTTCTGGCTACTTGAAAAGCTGAGGCGGAACGATTGCCAGAGCCCAGCGGGTTGACGCTGGGGTGGCTGTGAGTGTGCCACTGGCACTCCAGCCTGGGTGACACAGTGAGAATTCAACTCAATGAAAAAAGATTACCCAACTTGTAAATGCTGGAACTCAGATTCTAACCGAGGTGTTCTGACT
Organism: Tarsius wallacei; assembly: GCA_963574415.1. Lineage (NCBI taxonomy): Eukaryota > Metazoa > Chordata > Mammalia > Primates > Tarsiidae > Tarsius > Tarsius wallacei. The sequence continues at coordinate 17,249 of CAUYQG010055857.1, read as the reverse complement.
CCAGAACTGCACTCTTACTTGCCGCATTTTATTGCTGGTGCTTGTACATGACTTGGGCTTCACGAATTCAAAATATTAGTGATTTCACCAAAAATGGCTCAAATATCACAGCAGTCAATAAGTAACAGGCTTTAACTGGGTATTTAAACATTTCTCCGATCTCTGACAAATTGCTTTTGTACTTATCCAGGAAGTTTTCCTTGAGTGGAAGGAGAGGTCTAAGACAAAGTGAAAAGCAAACCTTAGCCTCAAGGACATCCTTTTCACTCCCTTTCCTTGACTGGGATCTTATCACTCCCTTTTGATTAGCATTTCCTTCTACTTCCTTCTCATTATTTATCACACAGCCCATATTTTCCCACCCCCAACACCTGGAAGGTTTAAACAAATCTCATTTCCGTAGGGGATGTTTCCTTCTGGTTCTTTAGAAGAAGTAAACAGGTGGTATTTTTCTCCAGGCTGACACTTCATGACCCAACAAACTGTTTTAATTGCACCCAAACCACCAAGCCATGGGCCTTTATAACAGGGTCATTAGGGGCCCATTTACACAAGCCAAACAATTAGGACAGCCAAAGAGAACTTGGGAATCCCAGGCCCAAGAAGATACATGTATTTTAACAACTTCTGACCATTGTACATTTATAAGAGGCAAAGGATGATGAACTGCTCTGAGGTTTAAACAAACATGCAAGCCTATATATCTTTTAAGCAAAAGTGCCTTTCCCCAATTCCATAGGACTCATAGAAAGAAAGCCACAGATAGTCTACTCTGTGTAGGTTTAAAATGCAAAACTATGTACAGTTTCCAACTCAGAAAATAGCATGCATTGTGAAAGGGAGGCAGTTTTGCTCAACATCACTATTTACTAAGCTGCCTTGTCCCACCCAGATTCTTTAAAAGTAATGAATGGACTCAATTCTTCTAAAAAAGAGTATCATTTTCAGCATATCTATGCCTGCAAATCTGGAAGAGGTAGATTGAAGGGCTTGTTGGCTGGTAGCACCAAGGGTATACAGTCCTCACTCATTCACCCCTAATTGATACTGTTCAATTGTTTCCCAAATAATAACAGATAGGGCCCTCACATTTATGCTATTTCAATTCAATGGCATATCTTTTCAAAGCTGTTGTGATACAGGATTAACAAGAAAATCTAACTATGTCAAATCAGAATTTTGGTAAAAACTGAATTTATACAAGTTGGTTACAAAGTCTGTGTGAATTAGAAGATAGCTATAAAATGAACAAGATGGAGTTGATATACCCAATGAGCAGCCATTTTAACACTGCCTAGTGCCGTCATGTTTTTCTAGCAGTTCACTTTAATTTATTCTCTAATCACTAGCTAAGGACTGAACCAGTTTCTCAGAGGTAGCTATTGATAATTGTCTTACAACCCCCTCCCCAGCTTGTTATGTAAACAAGTTAACCTAATCTGCCCTTTGTGACCATACTGACACTCAGCACATCAACATGGCAACAGCCATGTGACTGACCCACCCATCTACCTGCTGACCATCACATGACATCAGTACCTGTGCTTACCTATCCCCTTCGTGATGATGTGAAAAAGACCAACCACTCAATCATCTTAATAACCTGCCCCCATCAAAGGAAAGGTTTAAAAGAATTTAACTTCAAGCAGTCATTCATTGCTTTGGTAAGCTACGGTCTGGCCATGTGGCTCCTTGAGCTATGGTTGCCATGTTTCCTAGCTTTGGCCCCCTCTCCTACTTTCTAAATAAACTATATTTTCCAATCTAACTTCTGCACAATTCTTTGCATCTTTTGCACAGCACTGGATTACATATATACCCCTCCAGTGGGTCTGACCTAACAATCTATATGTTCCCTTCTCTTCCCTCAAAGTTTAATGCTTTTCCATGCTTTTCTTGACATCTTTCATGTTGATATTTGTTAGTCGATATGTTATGACAGTGGCTTGACAGTTCACAAGTGCTTATGCTTTTGTTAAATTCCAAAAAGTGGGTTATAACATTATGAGGGAGGTATATCTGTATAAAAGCAACCTCAATACTGGGCAAAACAGGAAATATTGAAGAGAAATCTGCTTAGAAAACATAATATTTAGTCATTTAAAATCTAGTTTAACTTAGCCGGGTCATTCAGGGACGAAGCTTAAATTTATAAATTTAACAATTACCAAGCATTGTCCAAGGCACCCATCCTCACCACATCTCTTGTTAGTGTGAGGATGTTGGGGGATAGAGGTCTGGGAAAGAGTTGCTATTAATAAAACAAATTGGTTGTGACTAATGGTGTCTGAAAAGATGAACCGAGGTCAGGTCATATCCATATTTCATTTGGAGAAGAGACACAAAATGGTAGATAATTTGTTTATACAACATGAAACAGATAGTACAAAATATATGGCTAACACCCAGGTCTAAAGATAATTTTTTCATCATTCCTTTTTATATCTCATGCATGAATTATTATTGGGCAAAACAGAAAATATGCATTTTTATTCAAACTGTACTATGGTCCTAATTCTAAACATCTACAAAGTGGGCAAGCTTAGAAGATAATTTCAGTGATAGATAAGCTCCTTCATAAACCTGACAGTTATGAGTTTAAAAACGTATCTTTAAGTGAAGAATCTCTGCCACACCAGAAAGACAGACATCTTCTACTCTATTCTCAGACCTGCCTGCCCAGTGACATTTCATGATTCTTTTAGTGTTGCATTCTCATGTTTCATAGTCCCCACAGCTAGACATATTTCTATTATATACTTCAATTTGCTGTAATAATGGCATCTTCTGTCAGATTATTGAAGAAGGTTAGAAAAAAATGGATACCCCTCAGGGTTTTTCCTCTCTATGTAATTTATAAGGAGGTATAGCAGTGAGGTAGAAAGAATGAGATCTGGATTAAATTCTAGTTGCAATTCTGCTACTTACTGGCTGTGGCACCACAGGCAAGTGGTTACATCACACATACGCACCATGCATGGTCTCCCCAGCTCTAAATATCTGTGTGTCTGTTTAGCGTTACTGGAGGATTTCACTGGACAGACTTGCAGGTATTTCAAAGGAAGGGAGATATAAATACACAAAGGAACAACCAGAAGATATTAATGGCATTAATACTAGCTGGTACTCAAGTCGCTTATTAAAAGCATTCTCTCTCTCTCTTAAAAGGCTGGAAGGATACAGACCAAATTGCCTATATATTCTTTCTTTCATGCTTTTTTTTCTATACTCTTTCAGAAAAATGTTGAAATTTTCTATAGGGAATGATTTTATTAAGAAAAAACCTCAAATCATTACTTACCAAAAGGATAAATGTTTTGGGTTCTAGGAGATTTAACTGACTGTATTGCCCCACCCCCCACCCCCCCACCACACTTTGGAAAACATCTGCAAAACTTTGACTAGAACTGGGCACAGTCAATTATTTTGGCATACATCAGAGCTTACTAATCAATAAAAACTCAACCTGTGACCTTGCCCTTATTACTGTCTCACTTTACTGACCTAACCAATTACAGTCAACTTCTCAAGACAACCTTACTCCCAAGAGTAAAGAATATTTGTCATGCTATTTAAAGAGGTCTCCAGTGCCAGTTATGAAATGTTCAAATTAATTTTAGCAAAAAATTCAGTATTTTTAAACAGTTGAATAAACTTCACAATAAACACACTTATTTCCTATAATAATGAGGCATACAAATTCCTCCATACTTGAAAAACAGAGGCATACAAAAACACATTCCTCAAGCATGAATGCCCTCCCTCACAAAAATTTTTGAGGCAGGGCTTCTGCTATCATTGTATTTCATCAGCTCTTGTGATTCTAGGGCATAGCACTAAAATGAGGAGTGGAACACTGTGCTTTAGGACTATATAAATTACATTTTTATGGCAACATTAGAAAATTAATTTTGGATGCTCCCACAGAATCCACTTGATTTATGCTTCTTGCTTTTGGCCTATACTAGTAAGAGCTTAGTCATACACCTTCCTAAGCACTTCTCCAAAGTGCCCTGTCATGTTGTAGTACCCCCACACACCAAGTTTGTAGTAAGTCTGATGACTTAATATAAATATTCACAGAGATTTCAACAAAAGTTAATCAAAACACGTATTATAACCTTCAAGTTTCAGGACCCCACTCATTGCCTACAGTACTCTAATAGACCTGTGGTTAAGGGTTGGGTGCCTATAAAACTCTTCATGATGGGCAGACAGGTCAGAAACGATCATTTTTCCCCCCTTCAGTCATCTTGGGGAAAAACTCCACATTACCAACACAAGCATTTCCTTTTTTAAAAGAATGCTTTCTCTTTGCTGTAGCCTTCTGTAAATGAATGGTTAATACTGCTTTGCATAACTCCCAACATTTACTCACACACAGATTAGATTTACTCAAGGCATGAAATTAATATCAGAGATATGCATGTACGTGGACCAAAGCATTCTGTGTGGAAAGCAGGGCTGATCTTCCCAGAGTCTGACTGGGTGAGGATAAAACTGAGAAACAATAAGGCAGATGGCTGCTAACAATGTACAGATTAGCCTTGCCCTGGTACTCAGACAGCCAAGGAGCCCAGTCAAATTCTTTTCAAATCCACCCTTTCATTTTTAAAGCACAACAAATGAATGGAAACACTATTAACGGGCATCTTTGTTCAGGTAAAGGCTCTGGGAACAGCTGGAGGAAATTTATTGCCTAGACAACAACCCACTTGTCCCTACCTGCTGTGATCTCAGAATGGCGGCATCGATCTCCTCCACCTTCTGAGTGATGGTGTCGCTCACTAATCGGTAGCGCTCATTGTCCTCAGCCACCATTTTCTCAAGCCCCTCTCTTGCCCTCCATGGTACCAGTTCCAGTAAAGCACTGCTCACTTCATTAAGGGAGTCCAGTATGGCTTTGTTGTTCTTAGCTTCCTTTTTCAGTTCCTGAAAACATACACATCTGTGAGTAACACTTAAGAGTTTGAACAGGCTTTTCCTTTAACTGTTCTTGGGGCTAAAGTCCTTTGCAGACCAGTAATGTGATGCACTGACCCCCACCCCCTATCCATAGTTTCAGTTGAGTTAAATAAACTTTTGTTATTTGAAGCCATTTTTCAAAAAGGAAAGTGTTTCTTCAGAAGTTCAAAGAACAATCCATTTGTCGACATGGCAGGATTTTATCTTTGAAACCTCACATAAAGATGTAAAATTTGGGAAACAAAACCACACAAATTAACATGTATTCTTCTTTGCCTTCTGGGAACCTCTGAGTAATCAGGTAACAGAAAAGAAAAGTAAGGATATTCCAAGCCAGAATTAAGTGACCTTCAAAATGAAGACATACTGGCTTTAAATCATGCCAATGGAATCATTAAAGGCTCAGTGAGCCTGACCTGCCTGACTCCCCTTTACCCACATGTGATCATACTTTAGGGATGATGAAAACAGAAGGCTGATAGCTCTGAAAATAAGAATGATTAGCATGGCAGTATACGAAAACTACTTTTGTCATATAATTAGAAAACCCACCCCATGATATCTTACAGAAATAGTTATTCCAACCCAATGACGTGTCTCTGAAACAATAATCATTTCCCTTGTTTTCATCATTCTGTTTCTTGTATAATAAACTATACTCCCAAGTATAAGCCTCTTGAAACAAATAATAATATACTGTTTTCATCTCCAGGCTCCTAGAAGTTTAAACAGTAGATCTGCTGCCAATTTTGGCTGGGTCCCCACCCACCAAGGCATGCTTCAGCATATGTAATGATAGAAGACACACAGAAATCCATTCCCTTCCTGTGTGAATAAGACTCCCTAAAAGATCGCACACGAATAAATGCGTAAATGAGAGCATACTTTTTGTCGTATGTGTACGTGGCTGGCTGCTTCTCCTTTCAGGACCTGAGTCTCATAGGAAAGCAGTTCCCCCTCCACTCTGTCCAGCCAGGCACACAGCTCTTCATGTGTGGAATGCAGCCGTCGGGCAAGCTCCAGCGCCTGTTCCAGGGTCTTGGCTACATCAGTGCTCAACTTAGTGATGTCTCTGTACCTGGCTTTAATGGCCTCCAATTTATCTTGAATTATTAACACTTCATCACCTAAAATTTCAAAGGCATGTTATAACTTTTTTTTTAGGCTATATGGGTAGAATTTTTAAAAAAATTTTTTAATTTTAAAGATGTGGGGTACAATTCAGGGTTAGATATACAAATGTTCATTATGCAGGTACCTTTGTTGATGAGGTGTATCCCTCCCCGAGGGTACTTTCCCACTACTGCCAATCCCACTATAACATTCTTATGAAAGAAAAAAGGGGGTTAGGGATGGGTGTTCATCAGATATTATGGAACACTGATGAGATTTTCTCAGGGAAAAAAGGATTATGTTTTTCTTAAGATAATCTGACTCAAGAGAAGCCCTTTACTAGATTTTAATTTTTCCCAGGATTTCAGGCAAATCTAAATCACTCTGAAAACACAAATGTAAAACTGAAAAGATCTAAATTCCTGTGTAGTTACGGGGAAAGCAGCACTTTTGTATCTACCTACATAAAGCTTTCATTTTCGAAGCAGAGGGATTAAAAACTACCTGAGGTCTGATACTAACTTCATGCGTGGCTTAAGAGCTGGGTGACTTTGGGCAAGATATGTAGCCTCTCTGCTCTTAGTTACTTATCATTAGTCACTGCCTCTACCTCATTTTAAGACACACAGAGACACTGTGTCCTGGGCATCAGACTTCTAGCTCCAGGCTCTTGATTTTATACTGAATTTCTACAACTCAGAATGAACAGTACCTGCCCCTACCACATACAGATTGCTGAACTGGATGTAGGGATAGTGAAAGTCCTATGACCAAAGGAATCACTAAAATGAGTTAGTTTCTCTGAGTTGCTCTAAAATCTCCTCATATACATATTAAACCAAGTATCTGTTTGCTTAGTGATTCAAGCAAGAAGAAATGAAGCCTACGGATAGCCATAATGTGTGTCACTGCAACACAACCCATCTTAGAAACAAACAGAAAAAAACTGTCTACAACCTATGTGGTCATCTACCTTCCACAAGTGGAAAACTAGTGTAACTTTGCCCTGGGCTTCTCTGACTAGCTCCTGTGCCAAAGCACTTTATGAGTAATACATCCATCTTCCATCAAGGACTCAAGTGAGATCATGAGAAAAAAGTGAGATCATATTCTAAACCCTTGCTTGGTTGGCCTTCAAAGTGTTCTCCAGGATAAGTCTTGGAATGGCCCCAAAATTATAAAGTATTTTGACTTTTTCCCCATCCCTAAAATATTCTGAAAACAATGTAAAATGCTGACTGCATGTTTACTTGACTTGAAAGATATCTCACCTGTTGTTTGTTTAAGCAGCTCTAAACCATTTAGTAAAGCTTGATCTACACTTTGTTTCCTGAGTAAGATGTCCTCTTGCAGAACCTAAAAACACAGGTACCATTTTTATGTGGGAGAAGAAAATTCTCAATCAGCATTAGCATTAATTCATCTCAAAGGACTTTCATTAGGCTTCAGAGAGGTTTATCTGAGTGACACATTTTCAAATATTCTTATTGTTCCCATGTTTATACCACTTCTTTTCACCACTGTGCCCACAGCCCCTGTTCATCTCCCTGAACTCACAGCATTCTCCTTTTTGGAAAATACTCAGGGTGCTACGAAAATGGGTTGTTACATCAAGATACTGGAGTACGTGTTAATGTTGAGTCTTTGTATGCAACAATAAAATACCTAAAGAAAAATGAAAAACCTACCAACTGGATAAATTCAATCCCTTTTAAAAGGTAACATCATTAAAAGTAATCAGTATCTACACAGTCTTTTTTGAGTATAGTGATTCATCTAAATCATAATAAACATAAAATTGTACAGAAATAAGAAAGACATAAAATAATGACAACCGAAATGAATAAAACGAAATAAAATAAACTGAAATAAATCAAAATACCCGAAGTTCAGACTGCTGCTTCCAAAGCCCCTCAGTGCTGTAATCCTGGACCGAGAGCTTGCTCAATCTGTCATGCACTTCATTCAGCCAGTTCATCAGCTCAACTTCATCCTCCCCAAAAATCTTAGCATTACACAAGGCCTGCTGGAGGAGCTCAGACCTGCTGTGACTTTTCTCTTGAATCTCAATGTACCACACTTGAGAGAAGTCTAATTTACTCTGCACCATATCTTTATCCTCCCTGGAGCTCAAAACCTTTAAAGACTGGCCAATGCTAACAGCCTGGTGTAAATGTTTATTGTGATTGATGATGTCATCTTCTAAGGCCTAAATGCAGTTTAAAAAAAGAAAGAAGAAGAAAAACAAAAAGAATGGACCAATGAAAATGAAAACATAAATAAAACTAAGGCATGACATTTGAAATGGATTTAGTCTGCAATTATGCATAACATCACAATTGTACATAACTCACATTTATGTGACAAAACCACAAAAACGAAATCTTACTAAAGTGGGATTTATAGCTTACTTTGTGCTGTGCAATTTGTTCCTCGAGTTTAGATGCTTGGGTTCCTATGGGTTCAGAATTCACCAGTCTCTTCTCTATGGTTGTAAGCCATTCATTCAGTGGCTCTAAGGTTTCATGAAATTGCTGTGCTACCACTGAGATACCTTCCAACTGACGGTTCCTACAATTGTGCCAAAATAAAGGTTATTTAGGGATGAAGAATGTGTGAAATATTCAACAAAAATTGTCAGTCACACTCCTGCATTCTGAATATATTTTGTAGAAACCATCTACGGTTAAATTTAAATCTCTAACATTTCACGGTCATGTTACAATAATTCCTCTATTAAATAAAATGAAAGGTGAACAAGAGGTCATCCTCAAGTGTCTGAATCTCATGAAAGTCTGAAGTAATCTTTTGTAATTACTACTTCCAATAATTACAGTTATAATAATAATAGTAATGTTAAAATAACAACAGCAGCAATAATAATGACAATAGGTCATTTTTATTGAACACATATTCTGTGCCAGGTCCTTTTTACTTTGCATATTAATTTCAGTTGGAGTACCAAATACTGAGATTATTTTTAATTAACTGGATTAAAATATTGAAGAGCATACATAGCTTCCCCGGCTCTCCCCCACTTAGGGGACTTAATAGAGATTCCTACTTTATAAAAGCAAACTGTCAGGTATATTTCCCCAAAGCAATAATTAATATTTTATAGATTAAAATACCATGAACAGAGGAGAAATATTCCTTGGACTTGAACTCGTAGTTTGAAATACTTTTAGAAAACACATTGTTTGCTCAGTGGCAGAGGACCTACATAAGTTAGAACCTGCTCCCGCTGTCCTCAGGGTTCAACCAGGGCAAGTGATACTGCCGACTGGTCTGTACACAGAGTATCTGATTCAGCATCAAATCCTCTACCTCATTTCTGCTGGGACCAAGAGTTGTCTTAACTTCTTAGCATGTTTAATTCTTAGAGAATACATGATTTGAGAAATTAGTTTTCTATGAGGAAGAAGGGAATTATGGAAAACTGGCATAAGCTACTGAATACAATTTCTGTATCACACCACAAACTATATACACATATATTTTTAAAAACTTTCAGTTGATACATTTGATCCTAACAATGAATAAAATTACTATATTTGTTTTTTAACTTCTGGAGTATCACTATCTACGATTCTTTTCTTTCCCCCTAAATTCAAATATTCAATCATCTACAATCAGTGGAAATAAATATTTTGTGACAGGGCTTAATTTACTATGATTTACACTGTGAGCAATAAATCTGGTTATGACTCATAACCATTACCAATATCCCTCCACTTAAAACCTCTGTGAGGAAGGCTTTGGGAAAAGGAGACCAGCCATGGTAAGAAAGCAGAGTTCTAGAAATTACTGAGAATATCCTCCATGGCAGCCAGGGCACAGCATCCTAGAGCATCACTCTGAAGCGTTAATCTGCTGACACATATTAAAGGATAACATGAAACTTTGAGTCTTAGGAGCACCTCATTCTATGTACTAAAACTACAGTTAATTATACTCCATAATTCAAGATTAGACAAATTCATTCCTTCTCTATTTGAGTTCCAGAGAATGTAGGAAGTTACGGAACACAATATCCAGTTCAGTGGTTCATCTATTTTCAACCCAAGCAGCCTAGGTGGTTACTCTTCAGTGTAACCACTATTTATAGCTGGGTCAATGTGGTATCCATGCAGAAAATGAAATATGCGTTAGGGTTTTATAATAAGAAAATTGTTGAGTGCAAGCATTCAGTGAGCCAGACTCCAGATTTCCTAGCCTGTATGAAGTTAGAGCACGCTTCTACCTGCCTTGCTTCCTGGCTAATTCCTACTCCTCCGTTAAAACACAGCTTAGCTGTCACGTGCCTCCAGGGTAGGTTCTTCCTATAAGATATTCCCACATCACCCTGTACCTGCTTTGAAACATGCCATTTGTCATTAGTTTTCAATGGCTATAAACCCTCCTAGACTGTACCCCTACCTGAGGGAAGAGATAATCTGCCCAGCTCACTCCTGTAACCCAAGGTTTAACTCTGTGTCTGATGCACGGGAAGCAGGCAGTAAGTATGTAATAAACGAACGAATGAATCACCCCCAAGGGAAATGCTTTTCTTAAAACAAAGAAAAGTTGGAATATAGCTGGTGATCACAAGACTTTACCACAAGAGGAATGAGGAAAGAGGCACTAAAGTCTTTGCTGTCCATGTCCACATATATGATAAACACTGGAAAATAATGATGTGAAGAAAAAAGTAGGCTCTAATACAAAATATCAGGATTGAGGCCACTGCTTCTCTTCCAAAACAACTGGAAGTGTTTAAGGTACCTTGCTTCAGCTTTATTAAGCAGAGCCTCCCATCTGCTGTCCAAGAGACTCAGCTGTTTCAAAATCTTCACTTTATCTGTGGGCTCTGCTGTTGCAGCAATTTTTTCTCCTTCTCGTTTGATTACCTCCACTGTAGACTTGCGGTCATCCAACAATCTTTGGAGAAGCTTGATACAGAATATTAAATATTTTAAAAGGCAGAGGAATAATCATATAAACATAAAGCAAAATATATTCGAAGTATATTTGCTGTGTGACAAAAATATATATTCTGTATGGATGCACAAAAATATATATTTTGTGTGGATGTATGTTATTTTCAAACGAACTCGTTTTTGCTTAATGATTCATTACTGTTGTGCCAGACACTGTGGTGGGGGCTTTTCACGGTAGACAATACTAACACTGATAAGGCCACTGAACTCTTTATTAATTTTTATATTTAAAAATCATAGGGTAGAGTATGCTGCTTAGGATAACCCCACTGAATCAGAAGAAAAGTGTAAAATCTCCATTACTGTAATGAAATGAAAGTGCCTGTCTAGATACAAAACATTACTATAAATCATTACTGTTTGCTTTCAAAATTCTTTAATGTTAAACAATCCATTACAGACAAGGAAGTTAAGACTCAGACCAAGTTCTCAAGTTAGCAAGGTTAACACTAGAGGCTCCTTTTACCAGGTGGGACTAACTCCTAAAATCCTTTCTGAGGATGCAAACTAAAAGAGGCTTTAAATATAATTCCCAAAAGGAAGAGAGGGTAGGGGATAACAGAAATCTCCAAAACTGGCTAAATAAGACTCATATTTCAGGATCTAGCAGCAGAAACAAAATCAAATTTAATTCTAATTAAACATTTCAAGATACCTGGAATGGGATGCTTGCTGTAGGGAGCCAAAACTCAGGGTTACCTTGCTCTAATCTAATCACAATTGTTTGTGAGCAGCTGCTCTGCAAGGGGGCTGTATTAACGGCTGTGGGCAAGGCCCAGGTGTATAAAACTCTACACGCTTCACTGCTTCCTTACTCTGATCCTGATTGATGGTTAAGGATTCAAGATTTAACAGTTACCCAAAAGTAAGAAGTCTTTAAGATCAAGTCTACCAGGGCAGGAGGTGAGAGGAACTTGTTTAAAAAGAAGGGGCAGAAACTCAAACCCTCTTGTGACACAGGTTAGAGTCACTCTTTAGTCAAAGTACGACTGGCAGTTTTGGCAACAAGGAGAACTAATTAAGCAGATTACTTTTGATAAGTTTTAATAACAAAGCTTCATTAAGACAACAAAATCAACAAATAGGTTCTGTTGGCTATGCATTGTTGACTCTGAGCGTTAACTTTAAATTTAATTGTGAAGGTAGCAATTATATTACTCAAAAATCACACAAATGCAATGTGTTTAATTAAGTTTCCTTCCTCCTTACCTCTAAATCTATTTCTAATTTCCCAGGATGCTAAAGCTTTCAAAGAATTTTTAGAGAGCATTAAATGTAGAAATTAAGTATAAGTTTTAAATTAAAAAAGTTTTTGAGGCCAAATGTAGAATTTTTTTTTCCATTTTTAATTGACAAATAATAATTGTATCTATCTATGGGGTACAGTGGGATGTTTTGGTATACGTGTACTACTGTGGAATGATTAATTCAAGCTAATGAACATATATAGCACCTTACCTACTTAGCATTTCTATGCTGAGATTTAAAACCTACTGTTTAAGCAATTTTGAAATGTACAGTACATCATTACTAAATATGCTAAATGAAATAAGCCAGGCACAGACAGATTCATTTAAAAATTTTTACATGTATGTAACATTTTAAAATATAAATACTAAAAAAATTAATTTGATTTTAAAAATAATTAAAAGCCATTCCCTTCTTTTAAAGTTCCACACAGGAGAAACCTTAGCAACATGCTACATGCTTCTCACAAGTCATTTCAAGTCCTAGGTCACAAGTTACTACTGAAAGCATCACTAAATACTTCAGAATGGACCACCACCATCGGGGCACAAAAGCTGTACGTGTGGTCCCAAGCAGTTATCATTCCTCTCAAGATCGTAGTCCCAACTTGGTTCCATTTTAGAAGTGTCAAAAGACACAGTGGCACTTTCCTCAGAACATACAAATCAAATCAGATCAAATTATTTTCCTCTTTAGTAATAGGTTGAACTGTAAAACACTGCCCACACTTGATCTATAAAACAGGCAACTTCATATGGATCAACCTAACACATGAGGTTGTCATCTTGCCTGCGCCATCTTGTTGGCAAAGCCTTCCTTGACTACCTATTTAAAACTGCACAGATACACTTCTCCATTCTAGCACTTTCTGTCTCCTTCCCTTGCTCTGTCACTTCCCGATTCCCATCCCCTACTCCTGCATTATCTATCATCACTGGATAGCTTACCACAATTCACTTATTTACTTTATTTAATTGTCTCTCCTTCACGCCCCTCCCTTCCCACTAGACTTTAAACTCAATTAGAAACGTTTATTATATTTTTTTAATTCAGGGATATAATCCCAGCACCTGGAACAGAGACTGGCCTATAACAGATGTTCCATAAATATTTGTTGAATGACTAACAAAATAATGTCTACAGCAGCAATAACCAGTTAACTAGGATATCCTATTAATAAAAATAAGGAGAGTCACACAAAGTATATTTTTACCTTCCTTGTTAGATTTAATACCAAACACAATATAAAAGCACCTCTAACTTACCTTTTGTTCTTGTATCTGGGCCTTCACCACTTTGAACTCAGCCGACGGGGGCTTCTGATTGGCCACAAGCTCCTCGGTGTCCACCATCCAGCTGAGCAGGGATTCTAGGGCGTCCTGGAACCTCCCACAGTGCAGCAGGGCCTCCTGCAGCTGGGCTGCTCGCTGGGCCACCTGCAAAGTGGCAGTCGTTTCAACATATCGACTTGTTTCTTAAAATAATGACATTTGTCCACAGGCCACCACTTTCCAAGTTTATTTTCCCATGTGGTCACAAATTTTTTTTCTTTTTCACTTAAGATACACTCAAAGCATTGATAGTGGGCAGGATATAAGTGAAAAGGAGACAAACTCTAGCAAGTATGCCAAGAAGATAAGGTTATCAAATCACATCATCATTGAAGACTATATCTTTGGGATTTTGGTAATATCTAATATGTTTATGACTAGCAATAATGGTTGAAACAGTTTAAGGTTACTCTAAGAATACATTCTTCATTTTTACCATTATTTTTCACTTCCTACTGACGAATACCAGGGATAATTTTTAAAAACCAAGATTAAAAGAAACTATTACAGCACAGAGAATCTGCAGGTAAGATAACTATAAAGTATCCAATTAAATTCTGGTAGCTCCAAGCTCTGGAGTCCTTTTTTGACAAACCAGGACCTTTGTCTGCTAGTCAATGGAGTCTCTGTGTCCTACATAGAGACATAGAGATATCCTATTGCCCTTCTCATAGATTTTTTCCTTTGAGACTGAAAAGGTAGTTGGCAAGATATTTTAAGCACCATGGAATATATTGACACCTAATACTGCATTCCAATTGTGTTTAAGGAGGACTACAATACGAATTGGACTTTAAAGAATGATAAATGTAGTTTTAAGAACTGGCGTCTGCTTAAGATTTCAATGCAAGGAAAACAACAAGAACCACCACCACCGTCACCACCATCAAAGGACATGCACTGCCAGCCCATAACAATTTCCTGGTAATTTACGTCATGTGAAGAGCTACCTGCCATTGTGTGTCAGTGTTCTCTCCCCAAGATATCAAGAATTATTTGTAGTGTTTTTCCTCATGGAAGTTTAGAAAAAAGCAAGATCTACATCTTATGAATAAAATACTAACTGTAGTTTATGGTCCACGGTGAGGCTGGCAACCCCTTACTCCAGGACTGACAGAGAGACATAGCTTTTGCACAGTGTTGACCTATTATTACACAGTGTGAAATTAGTTGCCAACATTTGAAAATGGGAAGAGTTCACATAGAAAGTGAGATTTCCAGGTTACTGCGGAAATAGACTATTTGGCAACAGTGAGCCTCCCTACATGTCAATGATCTGCTGGAACGAGATAGATCCCCGCACCTTTAGAGGTACACATGCCGTGGGTCATGGCCACCAGCCTTCACACCTGTCCTGCTGTGTCTGTGGCCATGTCTCCATCCAAGTTGAGATGACAACAGGGAGAGGCCCTGGCTCACCCAACTCGCTTCTTTCATTTATGCTGCCCACCCAGCTCCAGAGGACATCTAGGTTTGAACCATCCAGTTTATGGCAATATAAAAAAGTAGACTTGCTTAGGAAAGTTTGGCTAGTATCAGCCTGACTCATGCTCACCATAAATGTTCATGAAGGGCAAAGAAAATGGCATTGAACAGGGCGATAACATTACCTTTTTGTTGAGGGTCTTCCACCGTGCATTGACATCCTCCAGGTCACGCTCCAAACCTTGGGTGCTGGTGCTTTTAGCAGCACTCTGAATAAGGCCTTGACCTAACCAGTTTACATCTTGCTGCTTAACCTGCAAAGGTTCGATCTCTTCTTTCTGGAACACCTACATTTGAAAGAGCAATAATTATTCAAATTATAATATCTTACAGCCACCAAATATATACAAAGAATTTCATGAGTACTCAGGTTGTGAAAACTATCAATTATTACAGAGGTAAAGACAATTCTTGTTGCTTATTCATAGGTCACCACTATCTTATGAGTAACAGTAACAAAGTCAACTAAATATAAATTCATAGCATAACAAAAGCATTTAGGAATATCAAGGAATGATATTCTAAGTGCTTTTAATCAGGTTACTTATAAAACCAAGAGGATAGTACACGAGCCCTCTCTTTATTGCTTCATTATCACAGCATGAGAAATTTCCTACTGTCCCAACTTAACTGTAGAAAAAGATTTACAGAAAATGCTAAGGAGTAAAATGATAAGAAGGGACCAAGAAGAGCTGCAGCGGGCAAGGAATCCTTATTGCTTCTCCTGGCTGGCAACTGAAGCTTGAAGCTGAAACCGGAAATGGAGAGTCATGGACAAGATGAGCTGAGCCAAGGGCCAAATACATGGCTTGCCAGGAGGGCCAAAATCCACAGACAGAAAAATGAAAAGACACAGGCATGCGCTGCAACAGTATGGATTCCTATAAATCTCGCCCCTCAGTGCCTAGCAAGATGCCACTGGCTTTGCAAGAAATACGAAGACCTCACCCCATAAACTTGATCACATATGTCACTCAGCACAGCAACTCTGGTTACTCTTTGGTTCCTGCCACTCATGCCTGCACCACCAGTGGTTTCCTAGTACTCTCTCCCCACTATCCATCTCACCCAACTTATGGTGCCCTGGCAAAAATCTCATGTGCTACATTAAAATGCAAGTTCCATGAAAGCAGAAATTTCTGTTTGCCTTACAGTTGTTCTATGACCAGCGTCGACCATGGTACCTAGCATGTGATATGTACCCAATATTTATTTGCCAAATTAATATCAGTATAGAAAAATTGTATTTCTAGTTTGGTGGATGACCTCAACCCCTTAACAGAGAAGACTAGGAGAAGATCCAACAATTCTTTCATAGATAATACAAGTGTTTTTAATATGGGGCATGGAGGATGCCATGAGGAAAATCAATTATTTTAACTAAAGAAGGAAAGTTTCAGACAGAGATGAAGGTAAAACATGGTTTGGGATTCTGAATCAATATACTGAAGGCCACTGGATAACTACACCAAGGATTGGACAGTTAATCAGGATATATGCAAACATAATAAAGGCAAATATTAAAACAACACTTAAGAAAAAATTACTGGCACCGTATGAAAAATAACTTTGAAAGATGTAGAGGTTGCAGGCAACAAACCCTCCAGACTCTGGTCCAAGGCCTTACACCCAGAATACTCCTGTGTTACTGTAGAAATAAGTACATTAAGAAATAGCAAACAAACCAATAACCATTTTGCCCTTAAGTCTCTTAGTTAAAAGCTCAAGCTGCTTTTTCCATAGAAAACCATACAGACAATACTGGCTAATTGTTTATATATAACAATATTAAACGTAAAAAAATCGATTACATATAACCAAATTATAAGATTCCCCAAAATTACTGAAAAAACACTTTCAAGGAGTTTTCATAATTTTCCAAAAACGTATAATTTACCAAATAAGTCAACTGAAAGTTGCAACAAAGTGGTGAAAATAGAACTTGGCATTACTATCCTATTTCTTTTCTATATCACTTTTTTTCTCTCTCTCATATAGTTTTCAGAACAACAAAAAAATTCATGATAATGTTCTAGTCAATTGCCTCAAACCCTGATCTTGGCTTTGGCTTTAAATTAATTTTAGGGGTCTATATCAGAGCAGATCTAGGTGAGTCTGATAATTTTAT